>CAWUFW010021530.1:0-118343 GCA_963921515.1 Calotriton arnoldi
GGAGACGTTCTTCTGACCGAGTAGGACGCTGCAGTTGTCTCGTGCGAGCTTCTCCGAGTCGTTCACGCTGTGTTTCTGCTAGGTTTCATGTGCGGCGTACGCGTCGGTCGCGGAGTATTGGGTTGCTTCGGCTGGGTTTTGAATGCGTGTCGGTCATACGGCTTGGGCTCCGTGCGACTCGGTCTGGTTTTCCACGCATTGCATCGTACTGCGCGGGTCGGAGTTCGCGGGTACGTTTCGGTCGGGTTCATTCCTGGTGTGTGTCGGTCGGTTCGATTCGCGTGGTTTCCCGGCCGGATAGCTTGTTTCCGTGCGGTTCGGTCGTTCGGCTTGTGTTCCGTACGAGTCGGTCGTGATTCACATGCATTTCATCGTACTACGCAGGTCGGGCAGCGCCGGTACGTGTCGGTCGGACTATATGCCCGTACCGAGTCGGTCGGTATGTTTTCCGGCCCGAATCGGAATCGGCCCCTAATTCTGTAGGAAACAGAAAAAATTGATTTTAAAGTGCTCCCTGACGGTACAAAAATGAATATTTTGTTTGACTGTCTAGAGGAAGGGAGCTGTAAGTGGAAGCTGCACCAGTTGTACAGGTGTGCATTTGGGTAAGTGATATTTACTTTTGGAATTTAAATTGCAGGGGATTAGGGCTTCTGAGTCTTCTTTGACTGGTGGAAATAGTGAGCAGCTCAGACAAGTAGGTGGGTGTTCTGGTGGTGATTGGCTTTGTCGGTGCTCAAACTTGCCCTAAAAGATCCTGCTCATAAGCTGTGCAAACGGCTAGGACCTTGTATAGTCCCTAAATGGACTTTGGTGCTCCTTGATTGGATCCGTCACTATTACTACTACTACTATGATCAAGTTCATTTATCAGTGCTGCAAAATTCTGATAAGAATGACAGACAAGAGTTGTCTTTTGAAATTTTATATAAAGAAATAATAGGCAGTATGCAGAAAATATACCATCAATAAATTGTGCAGCAAAGCATACAGATCATAGGTACAAAGGACTCAGTACAGTTCTATGTGAAATCCAACATAGATTCACCTTCTAAAGGTGGGAAATAGGGGCTCTGCTTGGTACAGAAACCACACATCCTTTTATAGGACTTAAAACAAAGACTTCATATATTTTACACAAATACAAGTTTCCCAGGATAAATATCAATGAGGAAAGAGCAAGAAGAAATATTTTACTGCCAAATACATTTGGAGATTCTTCCATGGTACCATTACATTGAATTTCAATCCTTCTCACGATTTATTCAAACATATTAATTGATACATTGTATAGCCTGGGACAGTTGCAATGTCAGTGAGGAAATTACCAGGGAACGCTCCTTGTTTATTAGTGTGAATCGCACAATTCTTTATTTAGAACAAGAAACAACAGTAGCAGTCATCACAGAATATATTGTGACTTCGGCGCAAGATGGAGGACAGTGTAAACACAGTTTAGGTTAGTGTAAACTCGATTTATAATGCATTTAATACCGGGAAAAACAACTCCCACAGCCCACATGTTTAACAGTTCAATGCTCTAACTTGAGGTGCCTCTCTTTAGCTCTACACTTAGGGGCCGATTCCGATCTCGGCAGGTAGGGCTCCGAATCGGATTCGGCTTTACCGGATCCGATTCGGAGCCCTGTTTCCCGACCGATTCGGACGTGCGTCCGGGCGAGCGAGTACGATGTGAGCGCACGCGAAATCGCCGACCGACTCGTTCGCGGGACCCAACCGCTCCGACTGACTCGCACGGACACGACTCGCACCGCGCAATGGAGACGTTCCCCGGCCGGGTAAGTACGATGCGCGCCTCGAGCAGTCCGACCGACTCGCGCAGTCCGGCTCCAAAGAGCAGTTGGAGCCGCACTTTGGGGGTCCGTGTCGGACCCCCCTGTACGCGTAGCCGCGCGAGTCGTACACAGGGGGGACCCATGGGTCCCCCCTACCTGTGCATGTACGGCGTGAGTCGCTTCGACGCGTACCCGCTGTAGGGGGCGCCCTTGTTCGCCTCGCACCCATTGAGTCAATGGGAGCCCGCTTATGCGTTGTACGACCGGCTCCCATTGACTTCAATGGGAGTCCGACCGAATCGAGTCCGATAGCATGCGTACACATCGTACTCATTCGGTCAGACTGCTAGGGTCCGATTCGGTCGGAAATCTCTTTGGGTCCGGCTCGGTCGGAGAGATTTCCGGCCTGAATCGGAATCGGCCCCTATATGTGTAACAAGCACAACATTCATCCCCTTCAAAAGTCCAAGAATAATATCAAGAATAAAATAATTATGGCTCCTGCAAATCCAACAATCAAAGCCACATGATAGTTGCTCTTGTAATCTGTCCACTGCATTCTGCCACAGTGCACCTACTACATCTCACAACATGCACTGGTCTGCAACAAATTCATTTTTGCATGCATGCAATCCCTATTGATACTCATGTCGTTCTTATTCAGCCACCTGGTCTTTCCAGAACCAGGGTTGAGTTGGAACTGGGTCAATTCAAATCTCGGGGAAAACCATCTGGACCATGAAATTGTAGTGCACGGTTCTATAGTCAATTAGTTTGACAATTTTGGGTCGGTTCCAATCGGAATCATAACCTCTGCTACCAGATATTTCAGTATGTAAACTTGTCCTAAATGATCCTGCTCATAGGGTACGCCAACGGCTAGGACCAGGAGCAATGTAGTACCTATATGGACTTTGGTGCGCCCCGATTGGCTCCTTCACTACTACTACTACTACTATGATCAAGTTCATTAATCAATGCTGCAGCATTCTGATAAGAGTTGATGTTTGAAATTTTATATAAAAAATAATAGGCAGTATACAGAAAATATGTCATCAATAAATTGTGCAACATGGCATTCAGACCATGAGTACAAGGAATCACTGACAGAATATCGAAGGTCAGAATATCGACCTACAAAAATATTGCAGCAAGAATATCGAAGTCAAGAATATCGACATCCTATGTACATTATGGTAAGTACAAAAATATCGAGAAAAAATATTGTTGTCAAAAATATCGTTGTTAAAAATATCGGTTTTTTTTAGTTGAAAAAAGTAATGTAAAATAAAGCAAATAATACATATAATTAAAATAAACATAGTTAAAAATATTTTAAAATGTTTAAAAATTATAAATTAAATATATATAATTTATAAATACATTTAATATATACATATAGTATATAATATATACACTTACTTATTAATATGTTTTAATAATTATTTTAATAACTTATAAATTAAGAAAATCTTATAAATTATAAATACATCTATACACATAGAACAATAACATAAATAAAAATTAAATAAATATATGTAACAAATTAAAAAAATTAAAATTATTTTTAAAATTAATTATATACTACATTAGCTAAAATAATACAAAAAATATTAAATAGTGGAGGGAATAAAATTACTATTCCAACTCCAAACAGTGCAACAGTAGGGTAAATGTTGGATAGCGTAGGTGTTAAAATTACTATTCCCACTCCAATGAGTGCAACAGTAGGTAAGGTGTTGGATAGCGTAGGGGTAAAAATTACTATTCCCACTCCAGTGAGTGCAACAGTAGGGAAAGTGTTGGATAGCGTAGGGGTAAAAATTACTATTCCCACTCCAGTGAGTGCAACAGTAGGGAAAGTGTGGGATAGCGTAGGGGTAAAATTTACTATTCCCACTCCAGTGAGTGCAACAATAGAGAAAGTATTGGATAGCGGAGGGGTAAAAATTACTATTCCCACTCCAATGAGTGCAACAGTAGGGAAAGTGTGGGATAGCGCAGTGGTAAAATTTACTATTCCCACTCCAGTGAGTGCAACAGTAGGGAAAGTGTGGGATAGCCTAGGGGTAAAAATTACTATTCCCACTCCAAAGAGTGCAACAGTAGGGAAAGTGTTGGATAGCGTAGGGGTAAAATTACTATTCCCACTCCAAAGAGTGCAACAGTAGGGAAAGTGTTGGATAGCGTAGGGGTAAAATTTACTATTCCCACTCCAGAGAGTGCAACAGTAGGGAAAGTGTTGGATAGCGTAGGGGTAAAAATTACTATTCCCACTCCAGTGAGTGCAACAGTAGGGAAAGTATTGGATAGCGGAGGGGTAAAAATTACTATTCCCACTCCAGTGAGTGCAACAGTAGGGAAAGTGTTGGATAGCGTAGGGGTAAAAATTACTATTCCCACTCCAGTGAGTGCAACAGTAGGGAAAGTGTTGGATAGCGTAGGGGTTAAAATTAACATACTTATAATTAAATTAATTTTTATAAATAAATAATGATTTAATTATTAAATAACAATACATTAATTACCAATACCAATAAATAATTAATAAAAAATAATTACCAATTAATAATTAATTAACAATAAATTAATGATAAATACCAATAAATAATAATTATTAAAAATAAATTACCAAATAAAAATTAATTAACAATACATTATTTTCCAATACCCAAAAATAATAATTATTAAAAGTAATTACCAATTAATAATTAACTAACAAACAATTAATGATAAATACCAATAAATAATAATTAATAAACATTAATGACCAATTAATAATTATTAAACAATAAATTAATTTACAATACCAAAAAATATATTTATTTAAAATTAATTACCAAATAATTTATTAACAATAATTTATTTATCAATACCCAAAAATAAAATTAATAATTACTTAATTAGAATTAAATTACTTCCCACCCTATTTCCCTATAAACTCACAACCCGCTCCAATAATAAATTAATACACTTAATATAATTATCAATTAATCAATTAATAAAAATTAATTACCAATTATTAATAATTAAATTAACAATAAATTAATTAACAATACCAATAAATAAATATAAATAATTACTTAATTACAATTAAAATACTTCCCACCCTATTCCCCTATAAACCCACAACCCGCTACAGAACTAAAACGCAAAATTTAATTAAAATTAATTAATAATTCCTAAAAATTATTAATGAATTTACTATAATTAAATTACTTCCCACCCTATTCCCCTATAAACCCACAACCCGCTACAGAACTAAAACGCAAAATTTAATTAAAATTAATTAATAATTCCTAAAAATTATTAATGAATTTACTATCATTAAATTACTTCCCACCCTATTCCCCTATAAATTCACAACCCGTTACAGAACTAAAACGCAAAATTTAATTAAAATTAATTAATAATTCCTAAAAATTATTAATGAATTTACTATAATTAAATTACTTCCCACCCCATTCCCCTATAAACCCACAACCCGCTACAGTACTAAAACGCATAAATTACTTAAAAAAAGATTACTAACTTATAAAAATGTTATACATATATTTAAAAACCAGTACAATACATAACAAAAAATATATAACACATACATATAAAATACATATTAAAATACATAACACTAATATAAATATCGATATTAGTAACATCGATTTTTGCTATCGATATTACTAACTTTGATATTAACAAAAACGATATTACTTACCTTCAGGTCGATATTCTGGTCGTCGATATTCTTGATTTCGATATTCTGTCCCTACGATATTTGGAACTCGATATTACTGTAGGTCGATATTCTAAACTCGATATTTAGACTGTGCACCGTGTGGACGTACTAAAGCAAGGTGAGCAGAACTTTGCAGTAAGTGAGGCAGCAAATGGCTTTGCACTAAGATAGCGTGCAAAGGTCTGTGTGCTAGTGCGAGCCAATAGTAGCACATGAAGCAGGGCATGTAAACGGCAGCAAAAGGAAGGAAGCAATAAACGGCAAGTGAATGACAGTACACTAAGGGAATCGCATGAAAGGAGATGAGCGAAAGTTAGAGACTAATGTAGGCATGCGAAAGGCAGTGAATAAAGAGATTCTGACAATGTAGTGCATTAAGTGAGGTGACTATAGGGCTGCAGCTATGGGATCGCAGCATAAGTCCACGGTTAGTGTGCAAACAGTTCACATGAGAGAATCATGCAAATGAAAATGAGCAAAGTTGGAGCATTAAAAGTGAAGAAAGGTTAATGCATTAAAGGGAGTAATCGAAAGGTGTCAGTAGAAAGCCAGAATACCTTCGATAAACCCAAGAAAGGATAGATACCATGCCCTGGAAGGGACTTCACTTCCCCAGACAAGACTTCTAGGGTTATGGGCCTGGCCTCCAGGAGGGACTTCACGTCCTGATCACATCCCACGGAAATAACATCACATCTGAGCATTTGTGACCAGGAAGTGATATCACCCATGAGCCCTGACACCAGAAGGGCTTGTGACCATCCATGAACCCTGACCTTGGATGAACATGTAACCAGGATACCAGGATGTGTTGTCATCCATTAGTCCTGGCTGTGGAAGGCCATGTGACCAGAATGTTATGTCACCCATGGTCCTTGGTCCTGAAGGCCATGTGGCCAGGATGTGATAACACTAGGGGGCCGATTCCGATCTGGGTCGGAAAGCTCTCCGACCGAGCCGGATCCGGAGTGTTTTCCGACCGAGCCGGAGTCCTGCAGTCCGACCGAGCGAGTACGATGCGGCCGCATGCTGTCGGACTCAATTCGGTCGGACTCCCATTGAAGTCAATGGGAGCCGGTCGTACGACGCGTACATGGGCTCCCATTGACTGAATGGGTACGTCGCGAACAAGTGCGCCCCCTACAGTGGGTACGCATCGGTGCAACCCGCACCGTACATACCTGTGTTGGGGAGACCCATGGGTCTCCCCCTGTGTTCGACTCGTAAGGCTACGGGTTTTGGGGGGTCCGGCACGGACCCCCAACGTCCGGCTCCGGGAGCTTTTTCGAGCCGGACGCTCCGACTCGATCCGGCTGTCCGACGCGTACATCGTACTCGCTTGGTCGTATAACGTCTCCATTGCGTGGTGCGATTCGTTTCCGTACGAGTCGGTCGGAGCGGTTCGGATCCGGAAACGGTTCGGTCGGAACACACGCGTACAATCGCATCGTACTCGCTCGATCGTACAGCTGTACGAGTCGGTCGGAAAACAAGCGTATGGCTCGTACTTTTACCGGCCGGATCCCGTTCGGAGAGCTTCCGACCGAGATCGGAATCGGCCCCTAGGTCTTCTGACCTTAGAGGGCCCTGTGATCAAGAAGTGAAAACACTAGGCCTTCTGAATCGGAAGCAAACCAAACCCACTAGTAGAGCCCTTACCTTGTAACCCCAACTTGCAGTGCATGGCTCAGGAAATTATGTAGATGATTACGTTATCTAGAGCTTTACAGAGTAATTTGAGGAGCAGAACTTGGATGATGTCATCAGTGTTGTCATCAATAATGTCACTTAAGATGTCATCAGTGATGTCATCAATTATGTTATTTAACATGTCATCAGTGATGTAATGTGTAAGATCATAAGCAGTGCATGGCGGGGTTCAAGTTATAGTTAGTTTAATGAATCATAACTGACATATTTCAGTGTTTTTTAAAAAATGTTAAACATTGTTTTTTGTAGTATTTCAACACTAATTGTAACATTACTTTACCCTTTGGGGTTTTCAGTCAATTTCTAGGTTTTTTTTAATAAAGTAAGCCTAAATCTTATTACCATACCTAAATATTACATCACTTTAAAACCTTTAGGTTTTTTCAGTGAATTTTTAGGTTTTTTTTAAAACTAAAGTAAGATCTTATCACCATACTTAATTATAAGGTCACTTTAACCTTTGTTTTTTTCAGTGAATTTCCAGGTTTTTTTTAAATGTAAAGCTAAAATCTCATTCAATTGCAATAAGAACAGATGATAGACGGAATTCTGAACAAATCAAACATTCACCCCTAGTCACAGATCTGGGTTAAATCCATTGTTTTTTGCACGCCAAGCCAAACCAGTTTAGACCCAGCCATATGCAAATCAGTCTTGACCCTGCTCCCCATGGGAACATTTCAGCTTGACCTGCCAGGCCAGGTCCTCCCTGGACCAGAGACAAGCATCCGGGACCGGTTTCGGGGTATTACCCCTCATCAGCCAGGCTAGCTTGAATCTGGTGGCGTAGCAAGCACGGGGTCCATGTCTGGGCATACCCTTGCCACTTAGGGCGACAAATGCAAAAAGAACAGATGATGGACGGAATGCTGAACAAATAAAACAGTCACCCTCAGTTACAGATCTGGGTTAAATTAATTGGGTTTTTTGCACGCCAAGCCATTCCAGTTTAGACCCAGCCATATGCAAATCAGTCTTGACCCTGCTCCGCATGGGGACAGTCCAGCCTGACCTTCCTGGCCAGATCCTACCTGGACCAGAAACAAGCATATTGAAGTTATGAAACAATAACAAGTGGGCAGGGTAGGGATACCCTGACCCCCTGGGAGGACCCAGAGGGACCCCCCCCACGGGCCAAAAAAGAATTAAAATCAGCTAAAATTGCCACGATCCTGCAAGACTCTTGTGGGATCCGAAAAAAATGGCTTTCGGGCCGCATACAATAACATTATGCCTGGGGGAGCCTACCCCCAGGGCTCATTTCGTAAAGGGGAAGGGAGTTGCGTTGCTCCCCCTCCCTGAGCCTCCAGAAGCCTCAAGGAGGAGTTCTATGGGAAGGGGGGATGTGCGGTCCCCTCCTCGACCCATTAGAGGCCTCGGGAAGCCCACCCTCCGGAGCTGATCTTATTTTTTATGGGGAGGGGGTCCTGAGGCCAAACTCGGCCTGGGGAGGGGGCCACATGCCCCCATCGCCCCAAAAATTGCAGCTGGCCCTGGGGGATGGAGATCAGGGATGGAAATCGGCCTGAGAAGGGGTGCTGCATGTCCCTCTCCCCATAAAACCTGTGCAATGCCCCGTTAGATGGGGTCCTCAGGCCAAAATGGTTCGGGAAAGGAGCCACATGTCCCGCTCCAAACAAGCACACCGGGCTTTGGAGGATGAGGTCCCTGGGGCTGAAATCGGCCTGGGGAGGGGGGCCTCATGCCCCCTCCCCCAAACAAGCACGCCGGGCCCCAGGTCGATGGGGATATAAGAGTGGCCATGGGGTCCCCAGGGCCTAACAAGGCTTGAGATGGAGCCACACTGCCCCCTCCCCTTTATTTAAATAAGTGGTCCCAGGAGATCGGGTCCCCGGGGCCGATAACGGCTCAGGGAGGGGGGCCGTGCAGTATCAAGATACCCGGGAGTGCTCCTGCTTGCTCCAGCTGGAGTGATTTGATTTGAATTATTAAACGCGTGGCCATCATCCCGAAAAGGAAGCACCCGCTCTGCAAAGAGTTCGGCAGTTATGTTGGTGGCATTTGTTGGGGTGATATATATATATATATATATAGAGAGAGAGAGAAATAGAGAGAGAGAGAGAGAAAGAGATATATTTAGATAGATATATATAATCAGTAATCAAAGATCTTTACTCACTCCAAAACCTTCTGCGTGTTTATAGGTGGTGCTAAAACCTTGAGAGTTGTTCAGATCCATCAACACATAGCCAGTATCAGAGTTTGGGCCTGGCTCTTGTATAACAACTCAATTGAACAAGCGCTATCTCTCGTGAGGGAAGCGTCCCCAAGTTGCACTCCAAAATAAAATTTCGTAAATTTTCATGAGACTTGTTTATGCAGTTTTCAAAAATTCTTTTGATTTATTTCATCATGGTACTATTATGTTCATAATATACATCACTTTGATGATTCTGTTGTCATTTCTGCCCAATGCATTTCGGGCTTAACCCTTCATCAGGGGACTTTTTGGAGTGTCCAAAAGTCTTTGAACTCTTTTCTGCTGCTGTCATTAACAGCAACGTGGAAAATCGTGTAGGTACGGTTTTGGTTTTCGAAATCACTGCGTCATGGAGTGTAGAATACGGTAATGACCGGTATTACGAGGTGTGGAATCCCGCGCCCATGTCCATGTGGGTAAAAGGTAGCGCTTGTTCAATTGATTTATTCACCCTCATACTCAGGAGGGTTCACCAATTAGCACCCACGAACTTTTGAATCTTTGATTATCCAGTATAAACCAGGTGAGCGATTGTCCTTCTTCCAATTGGCTTTCACCACTCTTGTATAACAACCCCATCAGAAGTCAGTTCATCCCAAAAAACATATTTTCATATATCAGTGAGTTAGGAGCCGTTAAAGATTTTTATGAATCTTCCATTTCATCGATATCATTTACAGATGGTATTTCATTGCTGGAGGCATCACTCCTGGTGGAGCCGTTAGTAGAAGATATCAGTTGCTGTAATTCATTAACGCTAATATTTGATAACCTTTGGCAGAGTTCCTCATCAAAGCCTGTGACATTGTGGCCCTCATCTTTAGACCCATTCTGTTTTGAGGATTCCTTCATTGGCATTCGTGTAACACTGCAGTAATATTTATAGATAGCATTCACACTGAGGTAAGTAGTTGTATCTCTTCATGAAGTAGGGTGGATCTTTTTCATGTAGGAGTGTTGTTCTTTGGCGTCAACGGTTTCAGGAGCTCCTTATATGTATCTGCCACACTAAAGGGAGACGTAATCATCTACATCACTTCCTCAGCCGTACACGGCAGGGTGGGGTTAGAGCTTGAGATCTCTTCTAGGGGGCTGAGACCGCTTCTGGGTCAGAAGGCCTACTGTTATCACTTCCTTGTTTCAAAGTCTTCTGATGTCAGATGGCCTAGAGTTGTCACATCCTGGTCACATAGCACTCCGAGTCAGGGCTCATGAGTGACGTCACATCCTGGTAATATGGCCTTTATGGGTTAGGGCTCGTGAGCGGCATCACATCCTGGTTACATTCCCTAGATGTGATGTTGTTTCCTGGGCATGTGATCTGGACTAAAAATCACTCCTGGGGACCAGGCTTTGGGCCCCTTAAATCCTGTGTCCAGAAGTGATGTCACTTTGAGGGTGTGGCACTTTTCCCCTTTAGGGTGACGCAGGTGATCGAAAGTATCCTGGCTTTCTTTTCTGCTGGTTCCCAGCTATTGGTAGCACCTAAAAGAAGCCAGGGTGCATGAAGATAGTTTCATCAAGATAGCTTTATTGGATGTAGTGAATGAGTTCATGGTGCAGTGCCAAGAGAAGGATAGCCAAAGGGAGACACCCAGGGGTAAGAGTGTAAACAAAAGTGAGTTATGGATGCAAGTAGAGAAGTGACGCGTTTAAAAGTGCAAAAGGAGGTGAGTCAAGAGCAGACTAATGAGGAGGGTAAGGGAATGAGTGCTGTGTAATCGTGGGCGCTTTGTATGTTTCTTGAAATACTTCACCAAACTGACTTGTGATTGGCTTATCTTGTCTCTCTCCCCCTACAGGCAACAGATGTGTATGCAGGACACCTAATTCGCGGACTGACCACCAACACGGTCTTCACAGTGGCAATCGACCCCTCAGGCGTAGTGATGTGGCACCTCATTCCCTACTTATACTGACCCCTCACCACGGGGAGAAGGTGCATGCCCGCTGAGGTGTCCTCGGAGAGAACACAAACAGGGTGTATTGTGGTAATGCTGCTGTGTGGAGAGTAGCAAAGATTACAGACACTACCAACTACTCCCTCTCTGCTTTCCAGAAGTTTCTGTAGTGCCACAGCCGCCTCTTTATGACGCAGTTATGTTTCAGTGAGAATACACGTGGGGTTGGTTACTTCCGGCATCTGGGAAGAAAAGCAGGCCAAACTAGCAGCAGTTTCCTGGGACGCTAGTCTGTCACTGTCACCGTGACATCATCATGTGACTTGGCTGAAAGGTGATACCACTTCGACAGGATCGTTCTTGTCACAATTTCCTCCCCAAGTCAATCAATACCTAGATGTATTCTGATTCGTCTACAACTTCTCTCCCAGAACCAATGCTCTGTGGGTTGCGCGCAGAGGGCAGACTGTTTATTTTGTTTTCTACCCGTTCATTGCAGTGCCTCACATAGGATAGGATTCAAATAATTTTTGAAAATTGAGATGCGTCCGCATCAGAATAATTTGACGCTTGCACGGATAATGCGACATGACCGGACACTCACATGATAGAACCGTAACTCACCACAGGAAGGATCACTTAATAGACACGTATGATATCTTGAACCGACCGACTGAGACATTGCACTTAGAACCCGATAACTGTACAAATGCGCAAAAATACGAGAGCGCAGTTAAACGAGATGCGCGCACAATAATTCACCGTGATGACGCAGTTACGCTCGTTTGGGATACGCTTCTAGAATTCGCAACAGCCCCCGGAAGGCGAGTTAGAGGATACCGCCTTCAGACCCAAAGGACAGCATTGCAGGGCAGCAGTCACTGGATGTGTTAGTTCTTGCTGTGCTACGGAAATTAACAGTGTGTGGGACCTGCGGCCGCGGACACCGGAGGAGTGGGCGCGCGGCACTACCTTCACTCAGGAGGTCCTCAGTAGTGCTTAAAAGATATTGTCTTTTAAACGACAGACTTTGCACTTGTCGAGATAGAGATGAATGAAGTGTCCGCAGGGAAAGGGTGAGGGTTGGGAGAGTTTATTTTTTTCTTTCTGGAATAGCAAATACAGAATTGAGACTATTTTTGTAATTTTGGTGTTGACTATGAAATTTGTTCCAGTTGAGTGTAAGACGGAGGAGGGCCTGTTTTAGACAGCAGGAGGTGGCGGTCTTTAAAAATAAAAAATTGGTGGTTATCTCAGTTCCTTCTCTGAGTTTGTCAGCCTCATTTCCCAGCCCAGACCCCAGTTTTTCTGATGGAGGCACGACACCGCTTGCTCCTCCATTGAGATAACTAATTCATAGCTGCCAAGGTTTCAGATTCCTATGAGTGACATTGTCATAATTTCAGTGCAAATATGAGTGACATTTCAACGACTATGAGTGACACTTTCTGGCGAGCAAAATCTAGTAACGAAGCTGAGGGAAACATAAATATCTGACATTACACCCATTTGCGCAATAAGGTTGTCTGAATCATACCGTTTGTGCTGCACAAGACCATTCATTAAAGGGGCCAGCTAGTGAATGATGTCACAATAGGTATCAACATCCAAGCAGACGTCATCACAGAAAGAACATTATGGAATGCTTACTGGTGATGCCTGTAAGTGGTGCAGGAGAGGCCTTTTGCTTTCTAGTCAGAGGAAGCCCCTTTAAGACAGAACAATCTCAGCCAGGCAGGAGCTCTACGAAAGCAATTTATGATAATATGATAAAATAAATAAAAGAGAATGTCACTATGATAAAATGAATAAAAGATAATTTCACAATGGAAGGAAGGCAGTTCCATCCTCAGCTCATTTATCACTGGTAGTTAGGGCAGAGCTGGCGTCATAAATTGAAAACTGGAATGAAACACTGGCTTCCATCAAGCCTCTCTCTGACTTTTATCTTTTTCTTCTTCTTCCCCTCTTCTACATAATAATTTTTACATCTGGTCTTTTAGGATCACACGTCCGCTTTCTCCTTTCTTTTTCTTGCCTCAGCCTGTTTCCTTTCACCACCTTCTCTCCTCTTTCTTCCTCCCTCTTCTCTTCCACCTCCTTCCTCTTGCCTCTCTCCTCTTTCCATACCTTTCTTTCCCTCCACTCTCTTTACTATCCCAGTGTCTCCCTTCCTCCATCTCTCTGCAACTTATGTAGCAGAATTATAAGTTCAGCTGACACAAAACTCGAGTGTCTGGCTCGCTTTTGACTCGTTTTTCAAAAATTAATTACATTTTTCTTCCCTGAACATCCGAGCCCAGTGCATTCCAGTGGCAATGTCACCCCGGCCCCGCATTTCAATGGCGGAAGATGCTTGTCACAAACATGACCCCTAAAGTACTCCGAGGCAAGACACATTCAGAATGTGTCTTGCCTCAGAGCTACTAGGAGTCATCAAGCTGTGGTGAAGAATGATTCTTCACCACAGCTTTTATGTGCCGTTGAAAAAATGCTTCCCATTTGCCGAAATGGAAAGAGGCGACGCATCAGCAGGCACATTCAAATCCACTTTTCAGGCAGCTAACTCTGTTCCAGTGGCCTTAAGGGGCACGAGACCGAAGAGTTACTTGCGGGCCTTCACGGTGATCAGGTCATTGCAAAGAGTATTCAGCGGGTCCTCTATGCCATAAATTAATTAGAGTCAGCTCTCTGACTCGCGGACTCTGGCTGCCGCCGTCAGCAGTGTCATGACAGCATGGTGCTGGGCAAGCCCGAGAGGCTGTGAGACACACACAGCGGTCACAGCCAGGCAGGCTGTATTATTTCGAAATGCCACACCAGTAAAGTGAGCTACCCCGGGAACCTGCGCACCAGATAACTTACTTGCATGAGTCAATAAGAGAACTGCATGCACTGTGTAGCAATGAGGAACCATTTATGTCATTTAAAAAAGAAACTTACTGCATTTATGTTTTACCGTTGGTTTTAGAACAAGCTTCTTCGCACGGTTCACCCTGCAACGGAGCTTCCTTTACTGCTGCAGAGTAGATCTCGCCCATGCTGTCAAGACAGCCCCCCTCCATACGTGCTCTCTGATCTCTCCGGAAAGTCCACCGTCTGACAGTATCGAACTGAAAAAGTTGATATCTGTTCAGAGTTATGACGTTTCCCTGGTTCCGAGAGAATCTCTTCCAAAGAGGTTTCTTGCATTCTTTTTATTACGGCGCCACCCGCAAACCAGCCAGCGCGAAGCTGCGCCTTCCTTTAACTTCCCGCTCCCCGGCAGCACAATGTGACGTCCCCCGCGGCGCAATTGTAAGCAACAACCTGATAGGTCTCATTGGACACTACCTGGGATCATGACGTCAGGCTGCCGCGCCCATGATCACATATGATGTTGAATCCATCATAAATCAGGCACGGCAGTTGTTGTCACTGTGAGTCTGCCAACACTGCCTTAGCTCCCAGTGCGAGAGCCAAAGCCTGCTGTGGGAGCACAGTGCATGAAGAGCACGCTACGGGCGGCGCGCTGCTGCCTCCTGCCCTTGGAGCTTTCAGTTAAGGTTGGGATACAATACAGATATGCGTGACAATGCATTTCAGTGCGGTAATGCGGAACACCGCACTGAAATGCGTGAGCGTCACACCTGATGCGTGATACTTGGCAGCACTGCTAATTACTGCTAGCTGGTTCATATGCTGTTTGAATTGGCGAGAAAATGTCAACAAATGCCCCACACACACACCACAACCCCCCACTAGGAGGCCACCCCAGCCGTCGGCTGAAAGCCGATGCTTCTCTCGTTATTCCGAATTGTAAAATGTAAGCGATGGAGGGGCACGTGCTATGTGTTTTCCCTTACCCCCAGGAGCCTCTCTCTTTACTTCCTTTCTGCTAAAGAGGCCTCATTGGGATCTTGAATAACTTTATAAACACAAATATCTCCACCTTCGTGCAGGATCCCAAATACATTTAATACAGAGAAAATAGGTCTAAATAAAGCAAAACAAGTCTATGCAAAGACATCATTTGCTTTCTTTTTTTCTTTTACTAAACTACATAAGAAAAAATATTAGACAATGAAAACGAATTTAAAGCATATATGTTACCCTTCTCTAACTCATTCACAGCTTGTGGTGTAGATTTGTTTTATCTTTAGTTGCAGCACAGGCGTTCTCTTTACACTATAAGTAATGGCGGTGGAAGAAAAGGAGGAATTACCAACTGTCAGGCCAGTTTTCCATCACAAGATCTGTGTTGCATTCAGATACAATGAATATCTGTGCCTCAATGTGGGATCCCCCGAACACTTTTTACAAAGGAAATAGCTCTTTTCCAGCATTG
The DNA here is from genome assembly GCA_963921515.1 of Calotriton arnoldi. Taxonomy (NCBI): domain Eukaryota; kingdom Metazoa; phylum Chordata; class Amphibia; order Caudata; family Salamandridae; genus Calotriton; species Calotriton arnoldi. Next base: position 15,689 of record CAWUFW010021530.1, read on the forward strand.
GATCTCTCACGGATTCACATTCTTGAATCATTCCTAGTCTTCAAGGTAGGAACCTCTGGTCACATACAACAGCAGTGAAGCATTGCAATCATCCACAGAGAGATGACTAAACAAGCAAACAATCATCAGCTTAGTATCCCATCCGCCTAATTAAAAATGACCCAAATTTCAGACCATAAGGTGTTAGTACTCTAAACTCCACTCAGAAGCCACCTTAACTCAAATTTCTACTGCATGTCATGTGTGCATGAAGTCTCTGTGAGCTGTTTTAATTTCTGATGGATACTTATTCCTGTGGATTTCTCACCATATGAATAGCCTCTATGTGCTAGACTGCCTACAGACATTTCTTTCCCCAGCAATTGCTCTCCAGTGCCACAAGGTGGTGCCTACAGCTTCAGCCGTAGCCTCACCCACTCAGTCACAACACCAGGACATATAAACCACAGACTAACACACTGGTTTCATTTTCTGTCTTCCACACATCATCAACGCAGGCTTCAAGCTCTCTCAGTGATTCACTGTACATTCTTTTTGTCAGTAACTAGGTCAAATGCCTCTTCTCAAGGTACAAGGGTTAAAAATCTGTAATAAATCCCTCAAAAAGATACCTTTGTCAGATCCACATGACAAATGCATGTGGTGTCACGGAGCTGAACACAATCCATTAGCCTTACTCCTGCTCTTTGAGGCATCTGAAGCCCATCCGAGAACGGGAGGCCATATTATTTTTAGCCAAGACCCATAGATAGACCCCAAAGCGGTCCATGTCTGCTTCAGGTAAGTCTTCTGACAGTGACCATCTCTCAAGAGATTTTCCCATAAAAACACTCACAACTTGCCAAAGGAAGGAGAAGTGTATTTCCTCTTGAAAACAGTCCCGCTCCCAGCCGTTCGGAGAATCAACCCTTTTCGCGATGCCGGCGTCTTCCATGTCATCATAGCAGGTTCCAGTATCAAAGAATGTAAAGCTGGTGTTTAAAAAAAAATTAAAGTATTTTGTTATTTTCATTTGCGTGTTGTAGATAACAGAAACACAATCATTATAACAATAACCTCTGTCGAGTGAAGAGCAGTTAGCAAGGACAGCATATCTTCCACACCAGTGTACCCCTTTAATGACCATAAATATTGTTGAAATCTGGTAACCCCTGTTCCATATCCTGGCCTAATGGCAATTACAACATGGTGGGTTTTTTGGTCTAGTGATAACTCCCATGTGCAGTAGTGTCAGCTTGGCTGTTACTGATAATGTGGGTGCAGGTGTATTGTCCAACAGGTCTAACCCCTACTAATTGTCTCAAGGGGCCCCGTATTCTATAAATGTTCTGGGGCAGCAACTACTGGTATATGTTGTTAGTTCAGCAGCCATATAGAGGTCCATCCCCCTCTTCCACTCCTGAATCATGGGAATCTCCTCCACTCCCTACCATTGTGCCACATCTCGCTTGGCCACCGCCAGACTCAATGAGGCAAAAAGTAGCTGGGCTATGTTAACCTCAACCTCACTCGGGATCCCCAGGAGGACAAAACCAGGGTCCACCGGCAGAGGTACCTCTAAAATCTTCCCCAGCTTCCCAACAGTGTCTCCCCAATAGGCCTGTAAAGCGGCACATGCCCATATTGTGTGGTAGAAATCACCCCTAACGTCCCTACATTTGAGGCAGTATGGCGTCTCCACCCTACCCATCTTGTGTAATTTCTCTCTATCACAATATGTTCTATATAAGATCTTTTATTGGACGAGGCATAGTCTAGCTTTGATGGCTTCTTCTCTAGGGGGCATTAGGGCTGCCTCCCAGTCAACGTCCCCCAAACTTCCCAGATCCCTCTCCCATCTCTCGCGCAGTCTCCCAAGGGTGTCTGGCATGTTATTATTTATCGTTTTATAGGTGATGGAAACAGCCTTTTCAACGAGTTCCTCTTGTAGCAGTCTACCTTCCAGTGGTGCATATTCAGGTAAGTCAGTGCGCAATATACCCTCTGTCTGCCAGACATGGCGTAACTGTGCATATTTAATACATTGGGCTCTGTGAAGCCCGTACTCTGCACTGAGTGTGGACCAGGGTTTAAGTTCACCCATTTCCACAATGTCGCCTATCGTGGAGATCCCCACGGGAATCCAGGCCCCAATTCCCTTTAATTTGCGCAGTTCTATAAACCACTTCCCTCCCACCCCCCCCCTCCCCCAGAGTGGTGTAGCCCTCGTGATTCAGCGTGCCCACCCAATTGCCCTTGTTGCTCTGTCCCATACCTCCTGGGTAACTTGTGTCACTGGCAATAGTGTGGAAACTCCCTTGCCACTGTAGAGGTAGTGTAACTGTTTGTGAGGTCCCATCACCTCTCTCTCAAGCCTATATATGGGATGATCCCGTGGCCTGTGTATCCATTCATTTATAGGTATTAGGTGCGCAGCCCAGTAATAGGCCTCTATCTGGTAGCGCAATCCCACCATTGTAGGGGTTGCGCTGTCATTTTTTTAATGCTATTCTGGGGCGACCTCCTTGCCACAGTAGGGACCAGATATCTCCCTCCAACCGAGTGAACACCGTCCATGGGAGCGGGTGATATGTATTCTGGAGCGCGGATAGTAATTGCAGTAGGGTAATAATTTTTAAAATAGCAGCCCTCCCCAGCAAAGAGAGGGGGAGGTCCCTCCACCTCTCCGCATCCTGCTTTCATTTTGTTATGACCTTCTCAAGGTTACGTTGTCTACATATCTCTCTATGTGAGGTGCTAAAAATGCCCAGATACTGGAATTTATCAGGAACCATTTTCAAGTCACCGGGTAAGGACGGCCATGACGCGATCACGCCTGGGCAGCTCACAGTGGATTTGTGCCAATTGCTCCTGTACCCAGAGTGCCTCCCGTATTCTTCTATGGTGGTAAACAGGACGGGGATAGTATAACCGGGGTCTGTAACATAGAGGAGGACATCGTCTGCGTAGAGGAAAATGTTTTTCTCCCCCTCGTCGTTAGGTTAAGTTTGAAACCTCTAATTTCCAGGTGGCACCGGATGGCACAGGCCAGCGACTCCAGGATGAGTGCGAAGATACGAGGGGCAAGAGGGCACCCCTGCCTCGTTCCCCGGCCAGTGGGGAAGGCTGAAGACGACACCTCATTTACACCTACTGTTGCAGTGGGCTATTATAGAGTAACGCCACCCAGCTCCGGAATTTGACCCTGATACCAAATTTTGCTAACGTGCAGTCAAGGAATGGCCAGTGAACCAAGTCAAACCCTTTTTTGCGTGTCTAACAACATAAATAAGTGCTGTGCATCACAGTCTCTACCCCTCATCAGCCAATTATGGCTTCTATGAAGGTGAAGCCTGGGGACGTGGCCTGGCATGAAACCTGATTGGTCGTCATGCACTAGAGATGTAGTAGGTTTAAGGAGATGCATCGCTAGGACCATGGCTACAATTTTCGCCTCGGTATTCAGTTGAGAGATAGGGCGGTATGAGTCACACCGATCATGGGGTTTTCCTTCTTTATGTATCACTACTATCGTGGCGGACTGCAGATCAGGGGGAAATATGCCTTCTTTGTGCACATCTTGGTAGAGATGTAGCAGATGGGGGCCCAATAAGTCTATGCACCTCTTATATAACTCTGCCGGGATACCATTAGGGCCGGGGGTTTTCCCATGTCGCAGTTTTGCCACTGGCTCTTGTATTTCTGTCAACATCAGGTGGGCCTCTAGTTCTGTTGCTCCCTCATCGCCCAACACCGGGGCCGGGGTGGCCACCTGGTATTTCTCTATCTCCGCATTGTCGCTAAGTGGGCGTGCTTCGTAGAAGTCCCTATAGTAATCAGCAAATGCCCTGGCAATGCGTGCAACGGTGATGGGAGTTATATCCCGGCTGTCCACGATGTCCCTTATGCACCTAGCCTGAGCCTCTTTTTTGCTGAGCCAAGCCAATAGCTTCCCTGCCTTGTCCCCGACCTCATCGCCAATCTCTGTTTCCTGGCATTATCCATAGCTAAATCTCTATATTCGGCCGCAGTGTATCGAGATGTCTGGTCAGTTTGGGGTCTTTATCATGGATTGTCTGTCGTTCGAGGCTTAATATTTTTTGTTCTAGTTCTTTCAGCATTTTAACCTTTTTTTTCTCCCATGTGACACAGTTCTGAGCTTTATTCTGCAGCACTGTCTTATAGGCCTTCCATACTGTTACCCCGGAAGAGATTGAATTCTCGTTTTCGAGAAAATAGATTTCTAAATCCACCCTTATTCCTCTTAGTACCTTACCATCCCACAGGTCCCAAGCGTAGAGTCGCCATCCTGTGCAGTGGCTATTGCCCCGGGTACCTAATCTCACCAGTAGTGGGGAGTTGTCTGAGAGACTCCTTGCCAAGTATTCAGCCTGTCCCACCTTGCTTATTTCATCCTCAGGGACAAAGACATAGTCTAACCTGGAGTATGCATTATGTGCTCCAGAGTGTTATGAGTACTATCTAACTTGGGGATGGCAGTGTCAACATTGGTCGGTAAGTCTGAGAGTACTAGCAAATCATGACAATGGGGTAACACCCAGTAAAGCTCCGTCACATCCGGAGCGGTCAAGCGATTAATTCATAACGTCATTAAACTCACCTCCTAACGTGGAGAGATGAAGGTGTCTCGAGCAGGATGTCTACAACCTTGCTCAGCGTGGGTGCTTGGAGTCTCGGCGGCGCATACACCCATATTAGGGTTATATTTCGCCTTCCCCATCGTCCCGTGAATCCCACATATCGTCCCATGGGGTCTAGCCAATGACGTACCACCCGAAAGGGGGGAGATCTCTTGATTAGTATGGCCACACCCTGTAACCCAGTAGAATAACCTGCATGCCCCAACACCATGGATGCACCTTGACCATTGAATCTGCAGTGTGTGCCTTGCAAATGTGTCTCTTGGAGCATCACTACATCTGGGTGTCACCTCTTAATGTATTGCGTCACCAGACCCCTTTTGATGTCACCCAGACCGTTGACATTCCATGTCAATACCGTAAAATCTGGACTCACATCAGGGGTAGTCTTGGCCATAGGGTATGTTCTAACATTGAGCCACCAGTACGTGACTGGCTCGTAATGCCTACATGTACTCTGTGGGGTCTCTGTCCTTTAGTAATTCACGCTACGAACATAAGACAGTAACAAAAACTTAACCATAACCTGCCTCCCCTCAGCACCATACCACCTCATCCAGGAGAAACAGCAGCATGCCGGAGAAGATGGAGAGGTCTGTCGTCCACCCCCCATGGAACTACTCAGTACCCAACACTGTAGTTCCTAGAACATATAAACCATGTAACAATGTTATCAAGAAGATTTCACAGCCCTACGCTAGGGGTGCGTGGTTCGTTAGGTATACAGTTGAAGCCCTATCTGCCGGTAGTTAAGTGGCAGTTCCTGAGTCAGGCGGGTCCGTATCTGTCGGTTTGTTCAGCTGCCGTTGCAATCCAGTCTCGGCGTCCTGCTCCAAAGCAGCTATTTCAGCAGCTACCGGTTGCAAGCTTTCTGACCCCAAGGACAACCTGGTCTCCTCTGAGTCCGAGTGAGAGTCCAGCGAGTCGGTTCTGACCGCGGCCCCGCTCCTCTCCTGGGCCTGGTCACTTCCCATATCAGCAAGGTGTATCTTGTCCTGGGTTGCTGTTCTCAAGGTGTATGGTGTCCCGCCAGCAGTGCGGCTCAGTCTCCGTTCCGTCCTGCGCTTCCTCCGCACTGAGACCCTGGGTCTCGTCTCCGTGCGTTGCATCAACTGTCTTTCCAAATTGAGTTCTCTTTGGGAGTGCAAGAGTGGCCTCTCCTCAACCCAGGCCCATGCTTCCTCGGAGGATTGAAAAAATTGTGTCTTTCCTAGGTATCTAACTTTCAATTTCTCAGGAAAGAGGAGCGCATACTGTATTCAGAGGGCTCTGAACTTCGCTTTGTCTGAGTCGAAAGTTTGTCTTTGACGTTGGACTTCTCGGCTATAATCCGGGAACACCATAATTTTAGCATTTGCATGTCTGACTTCTCCTTTGTGGCGCACCTCCCGCAGAATCATGTCTTGGTCTGAGAAATTATGGAATTTTGCTATGATTGGTCTGGGTGGGGCCCCGGGAGGGGGCCTTGCACTTAATGCCCGGTGCACCAGCTCTATGACAAAGCAGGCAGGGAAGTGTTCGGGTGAGATAACGTCTTTGAACCAGGTCGGCAAGAATGTAGGCACATTGGCTCCCTCCAATCCCTCTGGAAAACCCACGAAGCGGAGGTTGTGTCTCTGGGCCCTGTTTTCTGCGTCCTCCAGGCACCATAGTACATCCGTATTTGTGCGGCGGAGTTCTGTCACCCCCTTCTGGAGGTCTCGTACTGCATCTTCCACCTCCGAGACTTGAGTCTCTGCCTCCGTTACTCTCTCCGATACCAGGCCTCCATCAGATTCCAGCAAGTAGTGTCCCGCTGTCAGTGTGGGGGGGGGGGGGGCACTTCTTTTCACCGCACTGCAGTGGCAGCCCAACAGACCCGCCGTCCCATCAGTGATACCCCCCTCCTGGACCCTGACCCGGCAGTTGCGCCCCGGTCTCTGCCACGCGGCCCGTCTCACCCGCGCAGCCGCACTCAGGCTCTGAGGCTCCTACCCTTTGATGTGACAATAAGAAGGAGGGGCGTCCAACCTTGTCCCCCAGCAGTTGTCCCTCCGACTCCATGGGGTCGCGGGTACTCACCAGTCGCAGCCCTCTCATAAGCCAACCAGGCCGCCTCCTCGTCAGGGCTGCAGTTCCCACTCCTCATACAATCTGGGGCTGTTGGCCTCAAGCTATACGGTCGCCTCGCCTCTCGCCAGTCTTACTCTATACCGCCGCCTTACCTCACGGGCCACCTGTCAGCCTCCGGTCCTCCATCACCAGGACTCTCACTATTCTTTGCCCTTCTCCTCATGGGGCCCCGACTCCGGCTTCACCCAATACCACGCACCTCTCCCTTCTATGTAGGGTCTCGGCTGCTCGGTCCCTCTCACCCGTGCGGCCACTTCAGTACTCGGAGACGTTTATCACCGGAGGGGTGTGACACAATACCAAGGTCCTCTGGGCCGTCTTCCCCCGCTGTGATCCACTCGACGGACCAACACAACTTCTCCCCCTCACTGGTCTTCACCGCAGGTTAGCTGTGGACGGGCCTCTGGCAGGATGCAAGCCGGGCGGACCGCCATCATGCAGGGCGCCAGCCGATCCGGTTCCGCTGCAGTTTGTGTCTTCCTGGCAGGCAGGATGGTTCAGGGACAGCCGTTTATCAGTCAGCAGCATGTGGCCATCTCCTAGAGCCAGCTTCAGTTGTAACTCAGGACGGCAGGATTATGTACGGATTCAGTGCTCTGGCAGGAGCTCTCAGCATGTGTGACCTGCTCTGCCATGCTTCAGGCCACACCGTAAAGCTGGTGTTTTCACTACATCAGTAGTCGAAGTGGGGGGGAAAAGTAAGGGAACTGTGGGCGGAGAATCAGAGGGTGGGAATAACCCAAGGATTGGGTCAGTGGGCGGAGTCAGAGGTGTGGCCAGAAACAGCAAAACATCCCAATTTTTAGTATTTGTTTGGCATTTCACTGACCAGTTACAGCTTATTATATTATTTAATTCAACCAATGGATACACATGATTATTTAAGGTTTAATATGAGTTATTGACATAAAAATACATTAACAAAATGGGATATGTTTCCAATCATAGAATGTCCCAAATACGCTTAAAAGTGGATTCACAAGCCATTTATCTCCTAGCCAGGCAGTTTCTGTCATCAGCACTTCTCCCTTTTTCCGCAAGAGCAGTTCAAACATCAATGGCAAAATATCCTAGTTTGCAAATGTTTTCTATATAATTATGGCTCTGTCATACTTGCCACATAATACAACATCTGCTGTATAATCCGACAATTTTAACGAATTAATTCTCTGTAGCTCAAACAGATCAAAAGATACTAAAAGTGTAACTTCTGCTACGAACATTGACGGCCCTTTGCAAAGGTTGACTGGTCACCTTTCTCACTGCTGCATTTGTATGTTACACTGATACTAATAAGGCAAAATCTTTTCAGAGACTGTTAGCATGTTTAAAGTCAAAATAATACAGTATCAAAAAATATACTGCATTACGCTGCAGCCTTTTTTTGCTGCATAATTTAGTCAACACTGTGGCATATTTTTGTTCTCCTTTGCTGCATGATTCCAGTGGCCCCTAAGCAGGCAGCACATGTTAAAAGTGCTTGTGCATGAAGCAGAGAGACTGAGAAGTTTGCAAACTTAGTTTGGTGTGCGTGCAAATCCTACATTGCCAATCCCTGGTAAGTTGCAGCTACTACTGCTGAAAAAAGGCCTATGAAGGTACCAATGGGTGAGGCAGACTGGCCTCAAGGGTGGGGCCGGCTTTAGCGCTGGTGGTGCCCTGTGGAACAAAGTTTGTTGGTGCCCCCCAATGACCACCTCCACCACGGATTCCCTCACTACAACCCTTTAACAGTGCCCCTCAAGTCTCCATAACCACACTCTCTCTCATATGCATTTAATTTGATTTACAGCACCACTCATACATACATCACACACATTACACCGAGACAATCAATTATACGTGTGTAAATCACTATAGGAAATTTTACATAAGACAAAGGACTACAAGGTGTAGGAGTCACATGACAACCATACTAGTAGGCAGTACAGTTTAAAAGTGATTGGTTTGGAGAAATACAAACTCAGAATTTAAAACGTAATACCATGGTTAGGGCTTCTCGTTTATAATCAGAATTGATTTCTATCCAAAAGAACACTTTTTGCAACATTAGGATAATCAAAGACTGGGGGAAAAAACATAACACTCATTTATACCTTGCAGTTTGTATGCAGCTCTTAGATGACAGTTAATAGCTCACTGTTCTATGTTAGGATTTTACCTTATAAACTGCAAGTAACAAAAGGATCTCTCTGACAAAAGTAGTAACCCACTGACCTGTTTACATTAGGTGCACTTTGTGATCTGCATGGTACATGTTCTTTGCAGCAGGCACATAAACCCTCTGCGCTACCTTTCTATGAGTCAAAACTTCTACTATACAAAACTCTGATCTCTCTCTAGGAAGAACATTAATCTCCGGAATTATCATGACATTTGTTTTGTTGCCGAAAATTGCTGGAGACCAGGAAGGAGGCAGCAAGCGCTTTTAAAACCATAATATACCTGCAAACTTGACTCCCCCACCCAAAGTCAGCGCCTGGTGCGGTCTCACTGGTCGCTCCGCCCTAGAGCCGGCCCTTCTCAAGGGTCCTGTGACCTCAGTGACAGTCACTGTTGCTCTAGGGTGTGCTGCTTCATAGGCCTGCCCACAAGACTGGAGGTGAACTTCAGTATGGATTGTGGTGGACCTGCCTTCAAGGTTAACCCATACTTGTCACCGTTAGGGTCCACCTGCTGGTGCTAAGACACCACGGCTTCTAAGGTTTTGCGGGGCCTTCTAAGGTCTAGCATGGGATTGTGCTTCCTCAGGAGAGTGGTCTGTGGGACTGGTCATGAAGGATGAACCTGGTTCCCCAGTTCCAAATTTGGCTGGTCTGACCATAGTGTCACATCCTCTCCCCCACTAAACACCATACTTGTCCACTGAGAGAAACTAACACTGCCTTCAACTACAACCCAATTGTGCCCCACCATAGACACCTGGATGTGACTCAATTCAAATTATGCACTAGAAAAGAGAAATATGCTGCCAAAAAAAAATAACAACATCCTGGAAAAAGCAAAACCCCATAGGGAAAGCAAGATTAAATAAAGCATGTTAAATGTAAGCAGGAACACCATGGTTACCTTAACACTTTTACACTCACTATTCAGAAATCAGTGAGTGCTTTTGCCTGAAAAGGTAAGGACATGGCTAAAGGGCCCAGAAGGGACCCGTTTCTATGTACATTGCTTATATCCTTACAAAACATAAGCAGTATTTTAAAGACCACATCATTGAACACAGAACCCCGGTACACATATTGTTTTCCAATCCACCAATCAATCTGGCATTGCAGTACCTCCAGGATTGGTGCACTCCCCACCAGGGGAAAACAATGCTGTAAAGAAAGACAAGAAAACAAAGTAGCGCTTCACTGGCAAACTCTGTACAGTGACGCTAATATGTTTGGATGTGAATAAAATCAATCTGGCCACTTTGCGACCACTCTGTCTTGTTTTATTTAGTTATTTATTTATTTTTCATATTTTTAACCTTCTATTACCAAGGCTGTACTTTGGAATAGAAATTTTTTAGAAAAAGACGACATTTCCCGCAAAAGTCTTTTTTTTGGGGGGATCCATTCACAGGGGAACAAATAAACGAAAGGGGAAAAGACAGGGTGAGAACCGTTTCTTGTGTCACGGTTTTCAGTAAGTGAGGAGGTGCTAGACAGAAAGAGAGGGAATAAGAGGAATAAAGAGAGAGGGAAGGGAGGGACAGCTGCCAGCAACAGAGCAGGAGTGGACACTGTCCTTGTCTTCTCTGGGCAAGAAGGAAAAGACAGAGTCCTTTTCCTTCTCAGCCCGCCCCGCCCCTACCCTCCCCGAACAGCCAGGAACACCGAGCCTTATCTATAGGCCTTGGCCTATAAATAAAGCTCTGCCGTCCGGGGACGCATGTTTAAAATAAAAATGTAGGGGAACAGAATCTAGCTAATTAAAGAAGTAGGGGCACGCCGTGCCCTGCCGATCCCGCCCACTTCGACCACTGGACTGCATCTGCTGACCCTAAGCAGGTTCAGGCCTTTCATAAGGCCATGCTGTACGTTTCCCGGATTGGCCACTCGCTTTTGGGCCAATCTCCAGGGATTTGCCCGTTGCTATGGGTTTGGTGATTCAGTGGCTCTGACCCTCAAACCATCTGACTCTACACCTCCACAGGCACCAGCTTTGGCTCTGCTTGTGAGGAAGCAAATGCCTTCCAAGTTGACAAAACTCTGCGCCTTTGGTGCTGCCTCCAGCGCCAATACTACCATCGCTCTTGGGTCTGGCCCCCATGCCTCTTCCACCTTTGAAGCCTGCTTACAGTATCAGCAAGAGACAAGGTTCATTTTTATTTTCACGATGAACCCCTAACAAAGCTCCTCCCTTTGACCCAGAGATTTGCTCGATTGGACGTACTTTTCAGATTGCACTCTGATGCTATTGGTATGCCAGACAGAGACAGTAGCCACTCAGAGGATAATAATAATAATGAAGTAATTTGTAGAGCGCCTAGTTACTTCTAACAAAGTGCCCCAGCGCTAGGGCCTCACTCACCAAGAGTCATAAACGATACAGTATACTGATGAGAGAACACAATCAGGCCAACCTAAATGGCCAGGTTTTTAGATTTTTGCGGAACAATCATTCATTTTTTTAATGTTTGTTTTGGAGAGGAAGAAAGTTCCACTGCTTGGCTGCTAAAAATCTAAAAGAGCAGCCCCAAATGTGAGCTCTCTTTACAGTGGCGATGCAAGCCAACGCTGCCCCTGAAGATCTTAGGTTCCTTGCAGGAGAATAGGGCTTGAAAAAGGGGTGCAAGTAGCAAGGGCCCTTGTTCGTGAAGACCCTGTAGCAATAGCAAGAGGCTTTAAAGGAGAGCCTTTTCTTCAGTAGCCAATGCAATTTTGAGAGTGCAGAGTCCATGTAAGCCCGCCTAGTAAGATTCAGCTGCAAAGGGGTTGCCGCATTCTGCACACATCGAAGTCTCATCAGCCAAGACTGCGAGATTCCAAGGTACAGGACATTGCAGTAGTCCAGCCTGGATGTAACTAAAACCTGGACTACTGTCTTCCTGGCAGATTCGGGGAAAAGACAAAGGATCTTTTTAGGAGATTTTAAGATCCCAAAACACTTGCCCGCTAAAGCCGTGATCTGGCTGTCAAAAGTAAGCTTGGCATTGAACCCAATACCTAGGCTCTTAACATTAGGCTTTAGGGCAGGTAAAGGTCCGAACAAGTGTGGCCACCAGGCAGAGGACCAAATTGAAGGCTGCTTTCCTAAGATAATGACCTCTGTTTTTCCAGCATTTAGCTTGAGACAAGTGAGCTCTATTCAATGGGCAACCTCAGACTAACAGGTGCGTAGCAAAATAGCCACATTGACTTCATTCTTTGACAGGGTGATAATCAGCTGTGTATCATCGGCATACAATACGATGTTAAAACCTTAACGCTCAACAATATCAGCCAGGGGGCGCATATACAGATTGAATAAAGTAGGGCCGAAGGAGCCCTGAGACACCCCCTACTGCGGCAGGAAAACCAGAGATTGAAAAGATTTTTGTGCCACTTGAAAGATGCGGTTCTGCAAAAAAGAATCAAGCCACTGCAAGGCCTTGTGACCCACACCGCAGCTCCACAACCGTTCAAATAAGAGGTTGTGAGATTTGGTGTTGAAGGCTGCGCTAAAGTCCAGCATCAGCAGCACTGAGTGTCAACAATTTGGCAGGTGGACTCAGAGGCCAGCAGTAAGGTGGATTCTGTACTATGAAAGGGGCGGAAGCCCGACTGAGTCCTGTGAAGAAGCTCGTTCACCTCAATAAAAGTCGAGAGCTGCTGGTTTTCATATTTCACTGCGACCTTGGAAAAAGACCGGAAGCAATTAAATAAGCCGAACATTTCCAGTGTTGGTTGGGTCTAAAAGAGGTTTATTAAAAAGTGGGATCACTGTAGCGTGTTTCCAGCGCTGTGAAACCTGGCCCACCTTAAAGGAGCTATTAAGTAGATCACTGAGCACAGGTAGTACTACTGCCATTACTCGCTGCAGGACGGCGGGAGATGCAGGGTCGAAAGGGGACCCTGACTTGACTGATGCCAACAGAGGGGACAGTTCCTCAGTTTCAATGGGTTTAAAAAATGACAGCCCGAGTTATCACTAGAAGGTTTGAACCACAGATTAAGGCAAGGGGCGTCCTAGATGCCTCGATGATTACTGAGAGGCTGATAACCTCCTTCCTTCAAACAATTCTGATGTTGGCCATTTCCTTGACTTACAAAATGCTGGTGGCCTTGACACTTCCCCAGAAGGGGACATCCAATGCTCTTCTGAGGATGTCAGTTCACCTCTGTGGTATGCAAAGCTTCAGAGGCCCTGGAATTATCCTTGCTCACCACTGAGGCCAACACTTTTGCTGAAATCTTGCAGCCATCTTTTGTGGTGTCAGTACCACTGCTAACTTTAAATGAAACGGTCTTGGTGCTCGTTTGGCTATCTGGTAGAAACGTTTTCAGGCCAGCTGTCCACTGACAATTTCCATAGCATGAAAGTGCTGCATCTTCAGACCTAGAGCTCTTGCCTTCACGCCGTTTTCTAGTGAGCCTAGTGGCTCATTTCTCTTCTCCTAAACTGAAGCCTAACACCTTTCATATGGCTTTTCCAGACCGAGAGTCTAAGCAGTTTGACTCTATGGGCCAATAAATGTGTGACCTATGTCAGTTGGTCTAATGCCACATGTCTTCTTGGCTGCTAAATTTAAACTGTGGGATAGATGGTGAAAGTGGCCGTTTTCCAGCATTAGATCTTTTATTGATTGTCTTTGTTGAAATATTCCCAGTCATCAGGCTGCAAATCCCCAGTAGATTAAAATAGCAATAAATATTGTTAAAATTTCCATAGGGCCAAAAATCGTGTTTGCTTAGTAGCAATTTCTCATCATTGAAAAGCACCCAAAGTTCAGCAAATCAGGAAACTGCACCAACACTCTTTTGCCTCTGTTAAGCCATTATAGCTCCCAAACTGGCTTTAAAGCAGGCCATAGCATGGAAGCAGTAACAATAAAAGTGCTAGTCAATATTCACCACATACTAATTGAATGGAAGGTTTGCTTACTGGTCCTTATATGTGGCCTTCAACACAGTTGACCATGATTAACTTCTGAATTCGTTGGAAGCAATAATGGACTTCAAAAACAATGTATTAAACTTGTGCAGATCTTTCTTTCAGGAAAACTCTCAAGTTGCCAAACTAGTGATCTTTACATCACCATCAGAAGTGGTGTCCTGTGGTGTCCTGCACGGCTTTACTCCCTCCACTATGCTGTTCTACCTGAACGTTGATTCCCTAGGACTGCTTCTGAAAGAAACAAGCATAAATCTCCATCTATGCACAGATGACATTAAACTTTACTTAAAGCTGTCTTCAGTCCGTGACGTGCCCTCACTCCAGAGAGGTATGTGCGAATTACATGACTGGATGGCAACCAACTGCCTGAAATGTAATTATCAGACAAAGAGTTTCTACTAGTCTCCTGTAGGTCAAATAATAAAATTGATCCTAATCTGATCGCAGAATGAAGAGTTTGGCTATGTGCCCTCACCTTCAGCAACTGTTCATGATCAACACTTTTCTATCATTGTTACCTCGCATGGACAAATTAGCTCAGTTAACTTATTATCATCTTCATGAATTAAAGAGAATACAATTCTTTCTCTTCATTGACCTTCTTAAGACTATATAGGCCATATGCTAATCGTTTTAGGAATTGATGTGCGCAGTGCCATCTTGGGGGACCTTCTGATGAATACCCTGTGTCCTCTCAAGACTATCCTCCCTTCTACAGCTTGCTTTCTTTCAGAGAAAAATAAATACGGTTGTAATACCCCAGTTCTGAGGGACCGTCATAGGCTACCATTAGAAGCACGGTTAAAATTTAAAATCTGTTGTCACATGTTCAAAGCTCTATGCACAGACTAAGGTATCTAGCTCTCATGAACATTGCAGGTGGCTCGAGAGATTCTAGAATAAAAACTTGTGTCTTTTGGAAACACCAAAATTCCAAATTTCATTAGCTCTAAAATGATCCTTTTCTGGCTTTTCCACAGCTACCTGGAACTCTCTACCATCACATCTGAGATTCAATCAAAAACATCATGCTATTCACAAAAGGTCTAATGGCTCAGCTTTTTAAGATCTACCCTGGTGAATTAGGTGACGGCGAAAACTCTTGTAGCCAGGATGTGGCTCTATGCTTTCTCAATACACTGGTCTAGGATTCTTTCCTGTTCTCTTCCCAGACCGTTGCATTTTTATATCTGATGGATACTCTAACTACAGATTACTCATGTAAGGAAATGCCTCTTTTTGCATGACCAACCCCAACTGATTTAGTTGTTTTTTCGACTCTGAGAGTGCAGAGGCCTGCTAACCATACCTCAGAGCCGGTGCTCTAACCTTTAAGGCTGTACGATTATTTGGATTATACCCAGTTGGCATAAGTTAACTGGTAACTCCCTTGTATATAGTATCTCTATAAGTTAAAGTGTCACTGATGGACTGCAACAATTGTGCCCCCATGAGTGTGACAAAGTAAAGCATGCCTTCCAGCCTGCCACTGAAGAGCTGGTAGAGCAGTTTTAAACTGCTATGTTGACCTTTAACCTAATGACGAAGTCCACACCTTTCTTTTTATTATATATATGCCACCCCTAAGATAGGCATGCCGAGCACTAATGCAGGGCGCTGTATATTAAAAAGGAGAGCATGTGTTTTTATATGTTCTAACAGTAAAACCCTCATATTGTCATTTTTACTGTGTAAAGGCTGATAGCCCGATTGACAAGTGCAGAGTTACATGCTGAAAACTCAGTTGTGTGAACTTCTGAATGGTACTACTGAGGTTGGTACTTCAAAGTATCAAAATAATCATTACATTAAACACAACTTAATGCCAAGTCGAATTTAATGGTACTTTTGAGTAAAAGGCAATTTTAGAAAGTTGGCCCAAGTTTTCCAGTGACCATTTACAGTTGCTGGCCATGAGACAGCCTTCTTACCTCCTGCGGAGAGGTGTAAATTACTCCCAGGAAAGGACACAATAGGAGTCTGCTGTTGGACGAGGTGTTACCTCTCCCTGGCAGGAAACCCAAGCAGGGTGTAAGTCCAAAAGGCGAGCTTCAAAGGGGAAGCCGCCTTTGAAGGGCAAATGGTAGATGCATACCAGAGTAGACTGGTTGGCGTTGAGGACAGAGAGGGGTAAATAGTTGCCAAACCAGTTTTTCCCATGAGCGTGTGGCCCTCAGGTAGACACACCTCTACAGAGGGCTACCAAGCTCCACATTCAGAGAGAAGGGTTCTGCCATTGTGGGAGTGGGCAAAATATGCACTCAGGGATAGCTAGATGCCACACATTGCAGGAAGTCATCATCAGGCAGGAGGGGACCTGGTATCCCATTGGCTAGTAGTCATCACATCCCCCGGGGACAAGTTGAGGGCAAAAAAGAGGCACCTCTGGCACCCAGACCTCAGATCACGTCTGTACTGGAGAGAGGACCGAAAAAGGACTGTCCTGCTGTTTCCTGGACCTGGCAAAGAGAGGCTGTATCAAAGACTGGACTGCATCTACTGCTCCTAGGCTAGTAAAGAGAGGACTGTGCTTGCGGTGTCCTGCTTGAGGAAAAGCCGTCCCCGAGCCCCAGACAGAAGAGGTGAACTCCAAGGGTCAGTTGGCTGACTTCCTGTTATCAAGTCTAGGGCCACAATAGCTGAAGAAACCTTCCCTGGCAAGTTGGTAGCCACAATCACTTGATAATAAACCACTGAAGCACAGCCTGGGGGACCAAAATCTGCCGCTCAAAAGTTGCACCTAGTCTGCTGGACACGGGAGAGACACCGAAGTGCAGTTGGGTCACCCAAGACAGACACTAGCCTCAGTTAAAGGGAACAACTGGTTTCGCTGTAACCGGAAACCAGTAGACCAGTGGTTTTTGGCTGGACTTCACCTGGACATAGAGGTACATTGACCTCTGTGGCCAAAGTCGACCATGAACTGACTTCTGTTTGAGCCGGCCCGGTGTCGGCGCTGCAGTATAACAAAGGCATTACTGGTCATCATGCAATTTGATTCTAATCCAGTGCCTCTTCCACATCGCACCAACCAGCGGAGAATTAATTACATTTTTTTTCTTTCCTTGATCCTAAAACAGAGCAGGAGGCATCACAATATGATGATGATGATGAAGCAAATGGGGTGGCTTGCTCCCCCCTAACTATACTGAAGATGCGTTATACAATGATTTACAAAATGTTAGTGGGCCACGAGTGGAGGAGGGTGTCTCATTTGCAATTGTTATCCAGAAGGCAGCAGAGGCACTAGAGTTGCAGCTACGGTCAGGTGAGAGCAAAACAAATGGTCTGACAGAGATTTTGGAGCCTGGGCCAGCGACTTCTGAGCCCTTGCTTCCTTTTAATGATTCCCTTACCAATTCTTTGTTGGCCACTTGGCCAAAGCCTTGTTATTGTGCGGCTGTAAATGGCCGTGGGGCAGACATCACAGATCGGCACCCGGTGACCTGGATATTCTTGCCAAGCAACCCAATCTTATTGTACAGGCCTCAAGCAGGAAGGTGAAATCTAATTAATTTTCAACCACTTCTCTGGATGGGAAATCAAAGTGGATTGATACTTTAGGCAAGCACATGACTTCTTCTGCCAATTTGGCAATGCTGTTTGTTTGTGTGGGCCATTACACACATGTCCTTTGGGACATGGCCTGAGAGATATTGTCAACATTCCCAGAAGGTCTTAGGGACAATCCATAATAGAACGGCATGGACAAATATGTTATCCACGCAGGCCTGGATACTACGGACTGTCTGGGAATGGCAGTCGGTAGTAGTGTTGACCCTCGTCAACACTTATGGATGTGTTACACAGGATTCTCCAGTGATGACAGGCCTCTCTTATGGATATGCCTTTTGATGTACCGCCTTTTCGGTTAGATGACAGACTCTATTAAGGACAGCAGAGCTACGGTGTACTCCTGAGACTGTTGACCCGTACCAAAAAGTTCCTACATCAATTCAGAAAGTTTAGAGGCTATTCCATAGGGCTGACATATAGACAGAGACAGCTTTTCCAACTAGTTATGCAACAGACACCCGAGTCCTTTTGAGGACATGGACGTGGGTCTGGTAGGCAGTGTGCAGATCAGCAGGGGAATCAGTCTTAGTTTGCCCTGAGTGGCCCAAGCTCATTTGGAGGGGCAAGATTCAATTTTTCCTCCCAGATTGACGATCTGCGATAGCCGACAGATGGGTCTTGAAAATTGTTCAGAATATCTATACCATGGCCTTCCTTTTTTCCCCACCCACTATTTCTCCCACACCAGAGCGAATTTCAGACAATTACTTGTTCATTCTGTTGCAGGAGTTGCAGTTGTTGCTCTGCAAGGGTGCTATTGAGAAGGTTAGGACTCTGAAGGAGGACAGGGTTGTTCTTCTCTGTATTTTCTTGCTCTGAAGAGGGATGGGGTCCTTAGGCCTATTCTGGACCTCCGGTCTTCGAATGCCTTCCTGTGGAATGACAATTTCAAATGCTCACGCTGACCAGATTCTGTCTGCTCTGGAGCCAGGCGACTGGATGCTGTTCTTGGACCTACAAGACACTTATTTTCATGTACCCATCTTGCAGAACCAAAAGAGAATATCTCCATTTCAAGGTAGGACAGTTTTCTGTGTTCCCTTTTGTACTCACCAGCACCCCTCTGGTGTTTACGAAAGTGATGAGGATGGTCACTGCCCATCCTCAGATGTCAGGGATACTAGTAATCCAGTTCCTGGTTGACTGGCTGTCGAAGAAGGGCTCACCATAGCCTGTCATGTACCACTTCAGATAATGGTGAACCTCTTGACATCATTGGGGTTCACTATCAACGAGATGATGTTTCACCTGACTCCTTCGCATTGGTTTCCATTCTTTGGAACAATTCTGGACACAATGGAGTTGAGGGCTTTCCCTCTGCTGCAGTGAGTTCAGGACATTCAGGCTATGATCCCGATGTTTCTGGCTCAATCCTAGTGCTCTGTGGCATATGTGGGCTCTGCAATGTAATTTGAAGCTTTAATTGGCCCAGCTGAGATGCAGTAGTTTCTGCTTGAACACAATTGGTCCTGTGGCAGGCCCCTCTCCATATCTAATCCCGAGCTGACAGTGGAGACAGGCGCATCCCTGCTGGGCTGTGGAGGTCATCTAGGGGAGACTCTGGATTCCGGTGGAAGGCCAATCCAAATTAATCTGATGGAGTTCAGGCCATTCATCTGGGGCTGAAGGCCTTCCTGCCCTCCATCAAGGTTCTCACAGACAACACAACCTCCATGTGGTAATGCGACAATCAGGGCTTAAGGTGGATCCTGCATCAGGAGGCTGTGCCCCACTGAAGGTGGTTGGAGTTCCATCGCATTATCCTGATTGTACACCACCTAGCAGGGATCCTGTATGCTGGAGTGGACAAACTAAGCAGGAGGCGTGTGGTAGACCACGAGTGGCGTCTACAATCTGAGGTGGTGTTGGGTGTCTTCCAACAGTGTGGAGAACTCTGACTAGATCTTTTCACCACTGTCAAGAATGCACAGTGTTGAAAGCTTTGTGCATTGTAGTTTCCGCAAGAACACTCATTAGAAAATGCGTGCTGGCAGAATGGAATATTGTCCCTGTCTCTCATGCACCAGGTCCAGCAACAGGGTAGGGTCCCCACCTCAATTTGCACAATCTACATCTACATGGATGGAGACTGAGCGGCAGCAACTGACTGCTTTTGATCTGTCGCCTGAAGTGGTGGATGTCATCCTTGCTGTCAAGCGCTCTTCCACGAAAACCACTTATGGGACAAATTTGTGGCCTGTCATGACGTTTAACAAGCAAAGCTGTCAGAAGCCCTTTTGTTTGTTTTATCTTTGGCAAAGCAGAGCCCTGCAGTTTGCACTGTTAGAGATTATTTGTCGACCCTTTTGGACTTTCTACTTTTGCCATTAAAACCGTCCTTGTTTAAATCACCTTTTCTGAAGCATTTTATTAAAGTTTTTACGCATGTTCCCACCAAATCTGTTTGTGATGCCACAGTGGGACCTTAACTTGGTCATGATGTTTCTCAAGTGTATGCCCTTCGAACTGAAGCAAAGCTTGTTGTGTCTTCCGACCTTGAAAACATTCTTCTTCTTTGCAGTTACATCAGCTTGTCGCATGAGTGAACTTCAGGCACTTTTAATGCACCCACTTTTTTCCCAGACAAGTTGGTGCTTAGGACACAGGCAGCAATATTACCGAAAGTCATAAGTTCCTTCCATGTTGGGCAATCCCTCTCTACTAGTAACCTTTGCTCCCCTTCACCCCTCGAAAGAGGAGGAGAGGCTCAATTGGCTGGACTTCAAATGGACTTTAAGGTTTTACAATGAACGGACCAAGGATCATTGAGTGGATGATCAGCCTTTTGTGTGGTTCTCTGGTACAGAAAGGCTGTGCAGAGGAGGACCTTGTCAAGGTGGACACTGGCCAGGAAACAGCCTCTGGGAACTCTGAGAGCCCATTCCACAAGGGCCAGGGCTACTACCACTGTGTTGGCGCCTAGAGTGCCTGTGCTTGACATCTTCCAGGCTGCGACATGGTCATCAGTGCATACATGCACAAAGCACTACTGCCTTCACAGACAAGTCCGGCAGAAAGGGAATTTTTCCTCTTGATCCTGCAAGGCTTTTTGGTCTGAGCCCACTCCATAGAACCTCCGACTGGGGAGGTACTTCTTTGGTATCTATTCTAAGGTGAGGGATCTACAGTTAGAATTATTTACTAGAACAGCAAGTTACTTAACCTTCTATAAAGCTCTTTCTGGTGGATACCTTATCTAATCGCAGATTCCTCACTACCCTCCCACCTCCTATTCCATCGAATGGCCTCTTATTAACACCCAAAAAAGTCCCATGTTAGTATTCAGCACACTATTACCAGCATATGTTCATGCTCCACATCTGAGGGGGCAGAAAGGGAAAATACAAGAAACTGAGGTCAGCTTGCAGGGGTGACACTCATATGCGGTGTGCTGGAGTACTGCTATGAAAACGTTTTCCAGATCCAATCTGGCACCTAGGGAATATTCTAACATGAGGAATCTGTGGTTACATAGAGTAACTACCAGAAAAAAGTGTTCATTAACTTGTTTGGTTAATTTTCTTGATCAGTCTTTCCTTCTTCCTCCATTACTCTCCCCCCTCCCCGAATCTGTGCCACCCCTCTTCCTCTTCCTACCCCCTTTGTTTCTCTTCTCCCTTATCTGTATTTTGTACACTTGTCATCTGCTGCGTATGTATCAGTTGTGTTATGTGTAAAGCACTGTAATTCCTTTTTAGTGCAGCGTTGTTATAGAAAAAATATAAATAATAACTCAGAATTTCTACTTCACGGTGAGTGTGGTTGAGTCCCTCAACAGAGTGCTACTCTGTCTTTTCTGATTATCTCAAAATTCTTCAGGAAGCCTTTATTGCCTCCCCTGGACATCATCCCGGGCCTATCTTCATCCAGTACAAGGCAGTGAATTTTTTTATTCTTGTGAGTATTTTTTATCCTGGGCCAGAGTAGAAACTTTTCTCAAAATTGAAACCCGCTCCCTAGAAAGTGGGAAAAACAATCTCTTTTCAAAGTGTGTTTGGCTTGTGGTGTTAAAAAGCTGTTTGCACAAGGTCCTAACTGCAAGTGTATTTCTTCATCGTAGGATCTTCGGGCCCGATTCACAGAACTAACTTAAGACAAAATCCTAAACTTACTACCATTTTGGTATTCACAGAAGGCACTTACTCATTTTGGTATTCACAGAAGGCACTTACTTACTCATTTTGAGTAACTTACTCATTTTGAGTAACTTACTCATTTTGTGTAACTTACTCATTTTGTGTAACTTACTCATTTTGGTATTCACAGAAGGCACTTACTCATTGATGAGTAAGTGCCTTCTGTGAATACAAAAATGAGTAACTTACTCATTGTGATTAACTTACTCATTTTGTGTAACTTACTCATTTTGGTATTCACAGAAGGCACTTACTCATCAATGAGTAAGTGCCTTCTGTGAATACCAAAATGAGTAAGTTACACAAAATGAGTAAGTTACTCACAATGAGTAAGTTACTCAAAATGAGTAAGTAAGTGCCTTCTGTGAATACCAAAATGGTAGTAAGTTTAGGATTTTGTCTCAAGTTAGTTCTGTGAATCGGGCCCTTCATTGATATTTGTAAACATTCGCATAATTATCCGGTGTGTGTGTGTGTATGTGTGTGTTTTTGTGTGTGCGTGGACTCCTAAATACTGCATATCAGTATAAATTCATGTCCAAACATCAACAAAAAGTGTGAAGAGCCCAATATGTCTATATCTTTTAGAGCATACTTTAAAAAGCCTATCACTGGTATAATTTTCCAAATTTTCGACAAATTGTTGACCTAAAAAAAAACCCTACTCAGACCTACATTGCAGCACCCATTGTGGCCTAACGGCTAGAGTGGTCAACCTCGAAGATGGGGAACCGGGTTCGAATCTTGCCAGGGACGCCCAACATCCTGTGGTTCTGGTTAAATCACCTAATCTCCCCGTGCCTAACAGAATGAATGTGTCCATCTGTAACACAACTGGTGCTCATGTAAAGCGCTCTGATACCGTCGGGTTGAGTTCACACTATATAAAACAAAACAAAAATTAGCTGCACCCTACATTTCTAAGTAATAAAGAAGAGGGCAGCCAGGTAGGCTTACATTATAAGAGTTAAGAAAGGAGCCTGTCCTTTTAAGGCTCCTGGGTCTTCTTCTACCTCTGATGCCTTGTACTGACATTTACCTCAGAGAGTCAGTTCTTTGTTCGGACTCGAGTGAGTAGGATCCTGGAACACCCGTTTTTTTTACTTTGAAATTTCTCTCAGAATTATCTCCTTTTAACTTTCACTCAATGTGCTTTGACAAGCTGAGCTAAGCATTTTTTCCTCTTTTCTGTCTCAGTCCCCTTTCTACTTGTTAAATATCCATCATGTGGGAGAAAGAAAGCTGACATAGATCCATACAAGTATGTGTGGTGTCTCTTCTTACACCCCATTCTGTCAAGTATTGTGGCTTTAAACAACAAAAAATGTCAATAAACCCGTTAAGGCTAGAAAGGAAATATGATTCTATGGTAAATTGGATCATTTAAGGGTGAATGAGAAAAAGATGGTGGACAAGCTCCACCAAGGAGCGCTCTTTTTCCACTGGGACGGTGCCTCCAACCCCTGACGAACTCCACAGAGAGAGATCGAGGGAGAAAGTCTCAGAAGGAGATGAAAACACTGAAAGATGGCACCTTTATTCTCTTCAACTCTATTGAAGACTACAGCATTGCAGTAGAAAGCCTCAGTCCGACATGCTCACGGTCTATAAGATGATGCACCACCATGACCACTGCTCCAGCAAGTCTTTAACATCAAAGCATTTGAAGCACACAATGGCATCTCCCTCACCTTCAACGTTGAAACATTCCAGATGCATGTTTTTCGCCACTAATCCATTTGACAACACCACATCTTTCATCAGTGGCTTTACTGCTGTCACATCAGCACTGAATGTCGCCCAGATCGACGTTGAGGTTTTCAGCCTCAAGACTAAGGGGCCGATTCCGATTCGGGCCGGAAATCTCCCCGACCGAGCCGGACCCGGAGAGATTTCCAACCGAATCGGACCCTAGCAGTCCGACCGAACGAGTACGATGCGCACGTATGACATCGGACTCGATTCGGTCGGACTCCCATTGAAGTCAATGGGAGCCAGTCGTACGACGCGTACACGGGCTCCCATTGACTCAATGGGCACGACGCGAACAAGGGCGCCCCCTACAGCATGTTCGCGTCGATGCGGGTCGCACCATACATGCACATGTAGGGGGGACCCATGTGTCCCCCTGTGTGCGACTCGCACGCCTACGCTTCCAGGGGGGTCCGACACGGACCCCCAAAGTGCGGCTCCGACAGCTCCTTGGAGCCGGGCTGCGCGAGTCGGTCGGAGCGGTCGAGGTGCGCATCGTACTTACCCGGCCGGGGAACGTCTCCATTGCGAGGTGCGCGTCGTCCCCGTGCGAGTCGGTCGGAGCGGTCGGGTCCTGCGAACGAGTCGGTCGGAGATTTCGCGAGCGCACGCATCTTACTCGCTCGCCCGGACGCACGTACGACTCGGTCGGGAAATAGGGCTCCGAATCGGATCCGGTTAAGCCGAATCCGATTCGGTGCCCTACCGGCCGAGATCGGAATTGGCCCCTTAGGCTGTTGCCAGCTGCAACCTTTGGGGTCTCCCTCTTCTTTGATTGGTGCAGAGGTTGCTCTCCAAACTCCACTGTAGCCTGTTAATCTTCCTCTGCCTCTAAAAATTGTTACTCATTTGTAAACTACCTCTGTCACCACAAACATTTCCGGGTGAAAATGCTCCTCCTTAAACTTCTTAGTTTAAGTTGAGGGATTCAGGCTCCCCATTTCCACCTACTTGGAGTAAGTGATACAGTTTTCAATCATTGTGACGTTCTTTGTCGCATTCAGGTGTTGGTGATTCACACCCACATCTTTTACAGGCTCACATTCCAAGGTCTCCACTGGATCCTATAACACCCTTTCATGATGTACTAGTGAGAGGAGCCTCTAAACTGAAATATACCTTGGAGACATTTCAACCATTGGTGTCTGTGATAAGGGAGACCCCTCAGTCAAGGGTATCATTAAGGCCTCTCCTTCCATTGTGTGAGGTTTGAGAGTTAAAGGATACGTTTGGTGGATTCTGATGCAAATCTTCAACACTTCATACTTGGATAGTGACGTGGCTTTGGGGGTTAAGAATTACAGAAATACAAAGGGCATCTTCGGCGTTCGGTACCAGCTTCACAGGTATTGGTAATTCTTCAGACACAAATACATTTGCACATGATCTCTCATTGCCATCTAATAAAAGGAAATAGGAAATCGTTGATACAAGCAGAACCAACTCCAGCCACACCCCACTCCAGTCTGAGACTTACCAGGCTCACAGTAAGGAGTTGCTGGTAATGTGCCAAGAGTACCAATAACCTGCTGGTTACCTAGAAAGCCTGAGGACTGCGAAGAGTATTAAGCAAGGTGCAGCAGCTATGGGGTCATTGGGATGTTACGTAAGAAGGCACCAGTTGAATACACCAGCCAGATTAGTTTGGAACGTAACAGGGTGCGCTTGACATCAAGAGCAGATGCAAAAAAACAAGCAAGGTAGATGACTACAGAGGGGAAGAAAAAAGGAAGGGGGAGGGGGGATAACAAAGGAGCAGACAAGGAGCAATGGCATGCAGGATTTCGAAATAGAGAGCCATACACTTAATCAGTTGCAAGGCAACTGACCACTGTTACTCACTGTTCTTAAACTTCCCGATTGACCTTGACCTGGAAGGTCTACCTGACACCTTTGGGCTCCAGCTGCCACTGACCAGCCTTCCACATCCTCCTATCCTGGTTCTTCCTGAACTTTCCCTGTTGTGTCTGCCTCCTGATCCTATTGATCTTGTGTCTCAATTATGCCTGAACCTGACCCATTGATGTCACGCTTATGTAAAATGGCAGATGATAAATTCCTCACACCTGCCACTGACAAAGCAGCAACTCTATGTCTGCTGAAGAAATAGAAAACCACCCTAACAAAACAGAGCAAAAGCCAGATTCGATAATAATGCCAGCCATTAGGAGAAGACGTGATTCTGCTCTTGAAATCACCTGAGAGGAGAGGAAATGAATGGATATAGCCGGTAGGAAGATATGCAGAACAGGAGCTAAGCACTAAAAACAGCAAGTGGCCCAATAAATTTGTGTTATCATAAAACAGCCGGTGCCACTGCCTTCCGAACAAGTTTCAGCGGAGAAATCTTGGATGGTCTCAAGTCCTTCTCTGATGACCTACCAAGGCATTGTAGGAAATAATTTGAAGAGATGGTGCATGAAGGCTCTCTGGTGTCCAACCTGGTTATTAGTGGTGCAATAGACTCAGTGGAGGTAGCAGTATTGGGTACTGATTTGATTTCACCCTACAATGTTCATCCTGATTACACCTCACTATGCTGAAACCTGATACACAACTCAAGATTCTCAAGCTCCCCATACTCAGGTGCAGCCTTCTGAAGAGGAAAAGGTAAGGATGAAATATGAAGTTGGGATCCTTAAGGCTATAGCTCTCAAGGAGAAGAAAACAATTCTTGAAATATCATTACAGGAATCGGGACCGCAAATACTACCTCCAGGGTTTAATCCCCTCACAGCAGCATCATCAGCAACAGAGCCAGTAATATCCATACCAAACAAGATGGTCTAAAATAAAATGCCTCAAATACAACCAGCCAACACCATACAGTATCCATCCCCTAATAGCCTTATATGACACCTCTTCCCCCCCTCTTCAGTGACGAGGTGGTATTCTTTTCATCTAGGAGCATGGGAAAACATCATAGAAGATAGGTGTGTGCTAACTGTTGACAAATGGCTACTCTTTGCTCTTCAAGGCACCTCCACACCTGTTGCACAAAAGCCAACATCGAGTTTTCAATTAGCCTGAGAAAAGGGACTTCCAAATTGCTAAGCAAGTGTGCAATCAAACATGTCCCTGCCTCACACAAGGGGAAAGAGATTTACTCAAGATATTCTTTGGTTCAGAAAAAAAAGCCTGGAGAGGGAATTCAGACCAATATTAGATCTATGTATGATCAACAAGTGGATCAAAAAGGAAAAAGTTTGTTTGCTGGCCCTTCTTTGGATTTTCCCACACCTCAAGCAAACAGTTTGGAGGTGCACTGTAGATCTACCAGGCACCCACTTCTACATTCCAATAGCAAAGAAGCACACAAAAATGCAGACGTTTTATAGTAGGAACATCACACTAGTGCTTCCATTTGGTATGAAATATGCCCGCAGCATTTTTCAAAATGCATAGCAGTAGGAGCAGCCCACCATTAACATAAAAGAATATTCATCTACCCTTACGTAGACGACTGGCTGATAAATGCTCACAGCCCCCAAATTGTGGCGCAGAACTTTCAGACAACAAAGTATCTTTTTCTCAGTCTATGGCTGCAGATTAACATCCAGAACTCCGTAACATCCATCCAGGTTCTGTATTGTCTGGGAGCAACTTTAGACAAGGAAAAGGGGCGAGATCATGCTATTGCAGTGTGACATATACAAAGTGATTGCCCAGCATTACCAGGAACTTCATGCTGAGCAACCAAAAGCTCCAGAGGTAGAGATGGAGTCCTTGTTAGACCGGGTACAACTAACCCGATTGAATGCCCAAGCAAGTGTGGGATTGGGAGAACCGATTACAGAAATGGAACTCAGGGAAGCCACTAAAGCAGTGGCACATGGCAAAAGGCTGGGAACGGATGGGTTGCCAGTGGAACTTTAGTAGACCTACATGGCTCAGCTGACCCTGAAACTAGCTGCCATGTACAGGATAGCATTGGAGAGGGGTGTTTACTGGATACATCCAGTGAAGCCCTGATAGTCTCAGTCCCTAAGTCCAAGTGTGACATGTTGGATGTGACAGCGTACCATACCCTATCCATGCTAAATTTGGACTACAAGATCCTTAGTAAAGTGTTGTCCAACCAGCTACAACCACATCTGACGACATTGATAACCAAGATCAATGTGGCTTTATTCCCCAGCACAATACCTCCTCAAATATTAGGAGATTGATTAGGGTGCTGCATGAAACTCCTACACGGTACCACAGCACTGGTGCTGTCTGTAAACATATGCAAGGCATTTGACACTATACGTTGGGGATATTTGAGAGCAGTGAGGGACGAATAAACTTAGGGCGGGGCTTGGACTGATGGGTCACACTACTGTATTCAGGAGCCAGGGCTAGGGATCGGATGGGATGGTGCATATTAGAAGTGTGTGGGGTCCATAAGGGCACTCGTCAAGGATGCCCACTAACCTCAATTCCCTTTGCCTGGGCGATGGAGCCATTTGCCTGTACAGCCAAAAAGGAAGGAAGGAATTGGCAAAGGAGTCCCTGAAAAACGCAGACCACATCATTTTGCTATATGCAGATGTAGGCTCTTGTATCTTAGGAACGCAGAGCCAGAGATTCCTGGAGCGTTGAGATCCTGGGAGAACTGGGGAAGGTGTCCGGCCCACGCACCAATTACAATAAAACTTGTGCCTTTCTGATGTCCCCAGATATGCAGGATCCTCAGAGAGCAGTAACGCAGAATGGCATTCAGTGGGAGCCCTGGGTTCTTCGCTATTTGTGGGTTAACATATATCATTCTGACAAGGACATACGAGAGGGCAATCTGGGAAGCGCACTGAGGCTCTAAAGAGCAATGTGCACTTTTGGCATTTCCTAAAATTACTGATAATGCCTAGTATTGCACTGTCAAAATTGGTTATCTTGCCGCAAGTACTATATTACTTCGTGAACCTGCCGATTTGGATACCACAGACTCGGTTCAGGGAATTGAACACTTTATTGTGGGACCTAATATGGGATGGAAGTCCTGAAACGCCCCAGCACCTTGAAGGGTTTGGGAGCGCCCGACTTTGAGAAATATTTATTTTCAACCCAGCTCTAATGGCTGGCAGTTAGTGGGCCTTAACATGGCTGAACTAGGGGAAATAGGCACTCCACAATGAAAGGGGGCACTGGTTGCACTACTATTAGGGATGCGATTGTGACTGCTATGACAGCTGGCCTTGCTGGCCATTGCACTATGGAGCTGAACGGAAGCCTTCTACAAGACAAGGCGGCACAAGTTGTTTGTGTCCGGATCCGTTTGGTGGGACTACCCACCAGTAAGGATGATATTTCGCCGAGAGGAGGCTAATGGAATGGAACAGGATTAGAATTGAGACTATAGGGGATTGCTATCAGGAAGGAAAGCTTTGCACAATCGAAGCCTAGGACGGGTTACCTCAGGTGTAATTCCTGACATATGCCTCATTGCAGCGCTCAGTTTTTCAGCTGTACGGACGGAACACCGCGGAGATGCACACACACCACCTTTTACAGACCTTGCTAACAAATTGCAACAGTCATAGACTAATCTCATTGATCTACAAAACATTCTTGTTAATGAGACTCCCTGATCTCACGTCATTACGCACCAGGTGGGAGGGAGCGCTGAGCAGGGAGTTCATGCTTCTTGGGGAAGGAATAGGAACAGACCTTGGAACACATCCACAGGGTCTCCATAAACACAGTGTATAAATAAACACAGTTTAATTAACCGCACAACACGTACCTTACAGCCCATTGAGTTAATGTCATGAAACACATAGAACAAGCTGCCCCCAATGTGTTATACTGGACGCTGATTCTATGCACATGGTTTGGAGTTGCCCAATAAGAGAACAATTTTGGATTCGAGTCATCAGGGATGTGGGTTGCACGCTTAACAGGAGGGACTTGCTCAATCCAGGAGTATGTCTCCTGGGACTATACCCACTATGACCTGTAAAGAAAATGGGCAACAGATTTCCAGACCTAGCTCTGGTGGTGGCACTCAGAGAACCAGCACTACACTGGAGATCACTGGATCCCCCCCGCACAGCAAGTAGAATAAGGAGGTGGAGTGTTGGGCTGCAGCGGAGGGAGATGCCCTAAGGGACGAAGAGCGGGGGGGGGTCTGCAAAAAACCTATAGCTGGCCTTTGGTTGGAAGTGATAATGTGGAGGGTGATGGAATCAGGGCTGGCTTTAGAGGTGTTGGCACCCGGTGCAACAATAATTTTTGCCCCCAGCCCCCCCCCCCCTGCTTCCCCCCAATGACCACCTTCTCAGATTCCCTCACGACCACCAGGCAAAAGTGCCCTCATCTCTCCATACATGCATTTCATTTGTTTTATAGCACTGGTAAAATAAGACTTTACTAATAAGAATGCATATCTACCCAAACAAACACTTTTCAGCAACTTTAAGATTAGATAATGAAAGACTGGGGGGGAAAACAGAATGTCCTAACCTATGTTATGCAGTTTGCATGCAGCTCTTTGATGACAGTTCGCAACAGTCAATATTCTATATTAGTGTTGTAGCTTATGAACTGTGCAAACAAAATAATCTCTATGACAAAAGCAGCAATTCACTCAGCTATCCCTCTGACCTCCTGGTCAGGGAACTCTGCTCTCCCCTCGCGCAATTCCGTCATTGCGCTGCTGCCCCCAGCACCTCTCTATCTCAGGTAGGTGTTCGAGGCCCTCCTCCACCCGCCGGCTCCTGCCTGCGCCTCATCCCTGGTGGTCCAGTGGGAGAGCCTTGCTCTTCTGCTGGTTCCGCTGGGCCAGTCTTTCCTGTTTCTGTCTCTGTTTGTTTTTTTCTGTCTGTCTGGTTTTCTGTTATTGTTGTCTATCTGTTGCCTTTTTACAATTTTTTTCCCAATCTATTGTGACTTGTTGTGTCCTTTTTTGTATTCTGCCTTGTTCCGTCCTTCTCTTGCCGTTTTACTGCCGCTGCCGCCCCGTGGCCCCTCCCGCGTCGGTTCCTGCTCCCAGCTGCGCTCCCTCCCCTACTTAATGGCGGACGCTGTGCGGACGCGCAAAGTGGGCATGCCGCTGGCGTGTCAAAGGCAAGCCCGTCTGCGCCCGTCCTAGACCCGACTGTGACCAGGGCCAGGGACCCTGGTTCTCCGACTCCCAACCGCTACGACTCAGCCGCCGTCCACGCACTCAACCCCGGAAGAAACAACAACTGCCAGCTGCTGACGCTGGACACCACCCACGGCCAGTTTTCCTGCCGACACTGCCACCGAACCTTCTCCAAACTCCGCACCCCCACCGCCACCACCCTCCCTCCAGATGCCAGCGCACCTGAACCCCTGAGGTGCATCCTCCTCAACATATGCTCCCTGCACAGACACGCAGTAAATATCTGGGATCTCCTCGACACCCTTTCACCAGATGTCACCTTCCTCACGGAAACCTGGACATACTCCACCTCCGCCCCGACATCGCCACCGCCAGCCCCGAAAGATACAAGATCCAGAGGAAGGACCGCCCCAACCACCCAGGAGGAGGACTCGCCATCGCGCACTAGAACTCTCCTACTCACCACTTCCAGCACGAATGACTCCTCATCCCCCACAGAACACCTCCATTTCCTGATCCAGACCAGTCCCAGAACGACCCTACGCGGCAACCTCGCCTACACACCTCCCGGACCACGAACCGTGTTCACCACAACCATCACGGACCTCATCGCGCCCCACGCCATCGCCTCCATGGACTACATACTGCTCGGATACCTGAACTTCCACCTCGACAAACTCAGCGACCCCAACTCCACCGCCCTCCTGGACAACCTCGCCAACATCGGACTGAAACAGCTTGTCACCACCCTGTCACGGGGTGACCCCCGAATCGGGGACAACCGAGTTAACGGCTGACTGGTGGTCGGCGCCCCCGGTTATCACTCCCCCTCTTCTTTCCCTACAGGATAAATGGGACCAGGGCTCCTTTAAGGAAACGGAAGCGGACGAATCTGAACCAGAGACCTGTCCCTTTAACTGGAACGATAGCCAGCTAAGTCCCGCCTCCGTTCTACACGTGGGATCCCCAGCTCCAATAAGTGCCGGGAGGATACAGGAAGCGAAGAGGAACATATCCGGACTCGAGGAGGGAGAAGCAGGAGAGACGGACGCCGAGACCCGAGAGACGAAGATCTCATCATCTCTACAAAGGAACGAAGAGGGTGTGGACTACCCGAAGCAGCCAGGAGGCCAACGTCCCCACGCTGCGCCCAGCCACGCTTCAGGAGAAGCGTGGCTTTGAAGTACGGAACAGGGTTGCGGGGTGGGTCGGGACACGGGGTAAGACCGGCGAGTAAAGGCGGTTCTCTATCCTCCCGCTCCTTGGTTTCCCTACCCTTCGTGCACTTTTCACCCTGTATATAGTACGGAGCACAAATCCGGGTGGTCCCTCACTCCCTTCCCCATCGTACGTTGGTGCGTGATACTGATCCCTGTTCCCTTCTTCCTCCTATGTACCGGAGCGACAAGAGAGGAAGACAAAGGGAGACCCGACAAGAGAATTGACAGACAGGAGTGAAGACGGTCCCGGGATAAGAGACATTATTCTGTGGCTTAACTCTGGCTTCAGTACGAAGGAGACGTACCCTGAAAATAAAACCTACCTTAACCCCACGCAGTCTCGACCTTGATCCTTCCCCACGCCCACACACCCCTACCCACAAGGCAGGACACACCCTCGAACCCATCTTCGCAGGAGGGAACAACATCCACTTCAGCCACACCACACAACCCCTCTGGACGGACCACCACTGCGTACACTTCTCCTTCGAAAAAACCACTGCTCACAAACCTACAGCACGCCCTCCACGAAGGAATTGGAGCAAGGTCACCGAGGAGCACCTCAACTCCACCCTCAACCACGATCCCCCTCCCACCACAGCCAACGTCAACTCTGCAGCCAACGAACTCCACAGATGGATCACCAACTGTGCAGACAAGCTCGCCCCCCTCCATAACTCTTACAGACAGCGCGCCATGAAAGCCACCTGGTTCACCACCGACCTCCGAGAATCCAGACGCACCTGCAGACGTCTTGAGAAAGTATGGAGAAACACCAAAACCCCGGAAGCCCGGACGCCCCTACAAGAATACCATGACAGAATACCACCAATGCATCAGATCCACCAAAAGGACCTTCATCCAGGACAAAATCCTTGCCAACTCCAGCAACTTAAAGGAACTCTTCAGCATCATTCAGGACTTCACCAAACCCCCCAGTGAAGCCTCGGACGTCACACCTTCCCAGGACCTCTGCAACAAACTTGGATCCTACTTCCATCTCAAGATCAAGACCCTCTACGACAACTTCAATGAACAGACACTAGACTCCGAAACCACACCCACCCCAGCAACACCAGCCAGCCTACCATCTCTGCCTGAACCCCGGTCACCACCGAAGACACCGCCACAACCATGAAGAGCATTCACTCAGGAGCCCCCACGGACCCCTGCCCGCTGCACATCTTCCACAGAGCCTCCACCGCCATAGCACCCGAGTTACGACTCACCATCAACGCCACCTCTAAATCCGGCACATTCCTTGACGACTGAAAATGCGCAGAAGTCAAGCCCCTCCTCAAGAAGCCCTCCGCAGACCATACGGACCTCAAAAACTACAGACCCATCTCTCTCCTCCCCTTTGCGGCTAAAGTCACTGAGAAGATCGTCAACATCCAGCTCACAGACTTCATCGAAGCAAACTCCATCCTCGACTCTTCCCAATCCGGATTCCGCAGCAACCACAGCACCGAGACCGCCCTCCTCGCTGCCACAGACGACATCCGCACTCTCCTCGACCAGGGCCACACGGCGGCCCTCATCTTACTAGACCTCTCTGCAGCCTTCAACACCGTCTCCCACCGCACTCTCACCGCCAGACTCCACGACGTCGGCATACAGGGAACTGCCCTCGACTGGATCCACTCTTTCCTCACCGGCCAAACCCAAAGAGTCAGACTCCGGCCTTTCCTCTCCGACCCCACAGAGATCAACTGCGGAGTACCCCAAGGATCGTCGCTCAGCCCTACACTCTTCAACATCTACATGGCCACCCTCGCCGCCATCGTCAGACAGCATGGACTCAGCATAGTATTCTACGCCGACGACACCCAGCTCATCCTCTCCCTCACAAGGCAACCCGACACCACCAGACTCGGCTTCCAGGAAGGAATGAAAAACGTTGCATCCTGGATGAGCAGCAGCTGTCTGAAGCTCAACTCGGAGAAGACAGAAGTCCTCGTCCTCTGACCCACCCCCTCAGCATGGGACAACACCTGGTGGCCCACCGCCCTCAGCAACCCCCCCCCCACCCCCACGGACCATGCACGGAATCTCGGCATCATACTTGACTCCTCCCTCACCATGACCCGACAGATTACCCCGTCTCCTCCACGTGCTTCAACACCCTCCGCATCGTTCCCAAGACCTTCAGTTGGATCCCCCCTGAATCCAGAAAGACCGTCACCCACGCACTCATAACAAGCAGACTGGACTACGGAAACGCCCTCTAAGCCGCAATCAACAAATCCCTGCTCCGGAAACTCCAGACCATCCAGAACACCGCTGCCAGGCTTGTCCTCGGCATCCCACGACATGAACACATCACCCAGCACCTACGAGATCTCCACTGTCTCCCTGTCCAGAAGAGAGTAACCTTCAAGCTACTCACTTATGCCTACAAATCCCTTGACAACACCGGACCCCAATACCTCAACGAAAGAGTCTCTTTCCAGGCACCCAAGAGAAACCTCTGCTCCGCCGACCTTGCCCCCGCTGAAACCCCGCGCATCCGCAGAGCCAGAACGGGTGGAAGAGCCTACTCCTACATCGGGGCAAAAACCTGGAACGAACTCCCGCTGAACATCAGACGTTTCCCCCACTCTGCACACCTTCAGGAAAATCCTCAAGACCTGACTCTTTGGCTGTTTCGGAGCTGCACTCCGCCCCCCCCCAGCGCCTTGAGACCCTCACGGGTGAGTAGCGCGCTTCACAAATCCATGATTGATTGATTGATATCCACTTAAAATACAGATCTGTGATCAGCACAGTACGTGTTCTTTGCAGCAGACATACTAACCCTCTGCGCTACTTTATGACGAGTCAAAACTGACCCTAGACAAAACTCCGATTTCTCTCTCTCTAGCAGGAACATTAATCTCAAGAGTTATCTTGACATTTTTAATGCTGCCTGAAAAATGGACGCACAAGGAACCCTGCCGAAGGTGTTTTTAAATCCTAACTTATTGCTGAATACAGCGTCCCCCCTGAGGTCAGCGCCTCCTCCCCAGGTCAGCACTCAGTGTGGCCACACCAGTCGCACCGCACTAAAGCCGGCCCTGCATGGAATTTAACCATAAAATTGTTAGTCATATTAGACAAAGAAACTAGTGGCACACATGGGCCTTAGCGCTAGTTTGTGCAGGAGCTATTCGTGCAATGGCAATAACAGTGTATGTCATTCCTCTGGAACTTGGAGGGAGATGAAGCATGAAGGGTGGGCAGGTAATGGAATACACAAGCAGCGCCTGGCAATTGGAGCAAAGAGGGCTAATATTTTAGATGATATTGTTGAGGTTAGGGTTTATCAAAAGATGCATTTGAAAAAGCAGACACCAAATAATGTGTGCTCGTGGTACATGGTATGGAACCATAAGCTAATTTAACATCATAGTTGTATGTCGTATTAGGAATACGAAACACTGTTGTACCCATGCAACTTCTTGAAAAATGTAAATAAAAACAGTTTTAAAAAAGTGTTTTCTTCAGGGTGAGTCATCTGTGTGGGAACAATGTCAAATCCTTCTGAACACTTACAGTCCGCCTAACAAATGTCTTTGCTACTAGGGTTCATAGCATTTTTATTGTCCTGAATGCAAGACTGCACATGAGGGCTCTTCAGCAATGTTCGGCAGATCAGTGGCCTCAGTAGGAGAACAGGGATGATAAGCTGTGTATCTTAGTTGCCTAGTGACCTTCGACATTGAGGCACTATATACGAACATTCCACAGGACGAGGCACTACAGGTGATAAGAGACATCCTAGACACAAGACCCACACCACACTATATCCCCACAAATTTTTTGATTGCCCTTGTCAACCTATGCCTCAAAAATAACTTCTATGCATTCAAAGAAAATCTGTCCCCTACAGGTCAAAGGGGTAGCAATGAGATGCAGTTTTGCCCCGTAGCTAGGAAATCTAGTCATGTCATACTTCGAAAAGAAATTGATCTACACCAATGAGAACCCATACAGAACACATATTACACACTGGTTCTGTTACATCAACGACGTTCTGATGCTCTGGGCATCAAACAAAACAAAACCTGGGAACCTTCCATGAATGGCTCAAAAAAAGAACACCCAACCTCAAGTTCACTATGCCAAGTGACACCAACAAAATCAACTTTTTAGACCCATGGATACTAAGTAACGCAGGGAACATTTAAGTTTGCCTATATAGAAAGCCCACTGACCGCAATACCTTGCTACACTTCTCAAGTGGTCACCCACGCACCATGAAAGAAAACCAACCATGCGGTCAATTTCTCAGAATCCGGAAAAATTGCTCCAATAGGGGCGACTACTGTGAAAATGGCACAGTTTTGATAAACAAATTAGTAAACATAGGGTATGCAAAAAAACTTGTCAATGCCTCTTCAAAAAGAGCCTGGTTTACACCAAGAGATACAGCTTGCCCCCCAAACCTGCCAAGAGACTAATCCCCTTACATGTGTCATCACATATTATCCTAAAGCCAACAAAGTCAAGAACATAAAAATTGGAAAATCTTGAGTCTCTTAGAAATCCCCAAGCCCATGTTTTCATTCAAAAAGGGTAACAATCTACGCGACTACTTAGTCAAAGGTGCACCCCCGATAGAAAAGAAAAAAGATCAGCGAGAAATGTTAGGTAAGCCCCCTGTTAGCGGCCACTACAAATGTAATAACTGCACTGCTTGTCAGTTCACTAGTAACACTAAAACCGTCAAAATCAATGGCAAAACACACCAACAAGTGAAGTTTTCCAATTGCAACACGAAAACGTTGTGTATTGTGTGCAATGTCCATGTGAACTTTTATGCATCAGGCAAACGACTCAGTCTGTTAAAGCCAGAGTACTACAACACAGATCTAGGATAAGTTCCGAAGTGCCTGTTGCGCACCTTGTAGAGCACTACAAAAATCTGAACCACACAGAAAATGACATCCGATGGTCAGTGCTCTTCGTGGTACAGTGATACCAAAGGGGAGGCTCTCTTGAAGCCATTCTGAACGGAACAGAAGCCTTGATGATTGAAAGATATGAGAACGGCCACACGGGGTCTTAACGACTTGGATGAGACGTGGGCTTTAATCTAGCTTGCCCGCCACAGGGTGAGAGAGCCACCACTCACTAACAGCAGTTCCCCGTCACAGGTTCCATGTATCTGTATTGTCTCCAAATGCCAATTCCATTGCTTGACGCTATGCAATGGCCGACATGGTTTCTCACTTGATAATGTGACCTGCCAGGCACGCCCCTTTAAGGCAGGCTGTTTCCTCGTTTCACCTCCGCATTTGATGATGCGACCTGATCGCTCAGCCCACGCCGACTTGAACGGCCCACAGCACACGGAGCATAACGAAAATAAGTGTTTAGTCCCCGGTGCGACCACATGCGATCACCAGCTGTGATCTTTGCCTGTACTGATGTAATCTTTCCTTTTCCTGCATTCAGTCTGCCTTCTTTCCCAACTCTTGGGACGAAATTAGACCAAGGTCCACCAGATACTGATGCAACTTTTCGTTTGTGCAGTTACTTAACATGTGTTCTTTCATCATGAGATTATAGAGCCCAACATAGTCATGTACTTCACTTCCAGTTAACCAACCAGCAAGTGTTTTTTCTGAGTAGTCTAAGAAGTCAACCCAGGATTGGCTTGGGGTTTTGTGAGCCCCGCTGAATCTTCTCCTATACTTCCCAGTTGTGAGTCCAGAGCCCTCAATCAGGGTGCCCTTCATAAGGTCATAGGACTCCGCATCTGCCCCAGTGAAGGTCAGAAGCCTGTCTCTGCAGTTACCAGAGACCAGTTCCCAAAGTAAGGCTCCCCAGTGTAACTTCTTCACTTGCCTCATTCCACAAGCCCTCTCAAAGGCTGTGAACCATGTGGTGATAGCATCACTTTCCTCATATTTGGAGGCAATCCCTTTGGGGATTTTAAGGTCATAAGAACTCTCTTTTCCTCTATTTGCTTTTAAGTTGCTGCCACCATTGATGGGAGCGAAGCCCATATCTGCTCTCTCTTTTCTAGAGTCTGGACTCTAGGTCTAGTCTTTTGGTCAACCTTGCTAGAAGAATGCCTCTTCATTGAGGCTGTCCTCAATAATCTCATCAGGACCTGACTCACCTGTGTGGGATCTAGGGGCTGTGAGCACTATCCTTGAAGTCAGCGGCACAGAGATCCTGTTCTCCCTATCTAGTGTGGGAGGTAGAGGATTGTTCTCCACATCACTAACTTCATCCTCTTCTGATTTGGGATCTGCCCCCTCCGAAGGGTGGTCCCTTGCATACTCTGCCAAGAGCTCCTGGAGCTTAACCTTGGAGGCATGGGACCCCACGGAAATCTTTTTAAGTTTACACAGAGACCTTAACTCTCTCATCTCTAGATGGAGGTAGGGGTGATGTCCAGCTCATCAACCCTGTCCTGTGTATCAGTCATTATTTTACTAATAGTGGGGATCTTTTTTTACAAGAGGTCAAAAACGTCTGGAATACTTTTACCGCTTACTACAGTAAGTTGTTAGTTAAAATAAATGCTAAAGGGACTTAACCAAGACCCTAATAGACTTTTAAAAATTTAGAAGAAATTGTCAATTAAAAACAAAATCAGAATCCAAAGACAATTTAGGAGTTCTGTTGTGTGATCAGGTGTTGGCTGAGTAGACCAACAAATGCAAAGTCGTAGACCCCACCACTGATTCACCAATGTAGGAAGCTGGCTCTGTATATACTATACCAAAAAGAGTTATAGTGTGCACAGAGTCCAGTGAGTCCCCAGAGGTATGGCAGAGGTTAAAGTAAATAATAGCTTACTCTCAATTTAGTGGTAGCTGGGCTGAGCAGTTAAGCTTATCAGAGGGCAGTGTGAATGCATTTGGTGTACATACTCATACAAGGCAGGAACACACACTCAATGACTGACT
The DNA here is from genome assembly GCA_963921515.1 of Calotriton arnoldi. Lineage (NCBI taxonomy): Eukaryota > Metazoa > Chordata > Amphibia > Caudata > Salamandridae > Calotriton > Calotriton arnoldi. Next base: position 54,185 of record CAWUFW010021530.1, read on the forward strand.
CCAGCCAATGGTTTGTAGAAAAATATTCCTTATGTTTTTAGGTCAAGCCTAGAGCCAGCGCGCATGAAGGTGAATAGAAGCTCCACCCACTCTCCGCCCATATTTGCCATTAGCTTGTGTCATTGTCTGTCCTAAATGCTGGCTTCTGATTCGTCAATAGGCTTGTTAGTCCCTACTTAGTACCTCCTCCTCTCCATTTGTCACCTCCCATGGCGACTGGCCCCTTTACTTCGGTTGTTACATGGTATGTGTTAGACTGTGAGCACTATTTTCTTTAATGAGGTTCTCTGTTGTCCGTGCCTTCACCCTCCGGTTGTCTGTGCCTTCTCCCCCCTCTGCCCGCCCTCCCTCCCGTTGTTTGTGCCTTCTCCCCCCCGCCCACCCTCCTGTTGTCCGTGCCTTCTCGCCCCCCGCCCTCCTGATGTCCGTGCCTTCTCGTCCCCCGCCCTCCCGATGTCCGTGCCTTCTCCCCCCCCCGCCCGCCCTCCCTCCCATTGTCCATGCCTTATTCCTCCCCCCCCGCCCGCCCACGCTCCCGTTGTCGTGATGCCTACCATTTGCAATGCAATAGGTCTCTCATAAATGCGAGACCTATTGCATTGCAAATGCTTGTTTTCATTTTACTTGCGCTTTCAAGTCATCTCGGACGTTGGGTGGTCCCTGTGCCTCCTTAGCACTCGTCTCAGCTAGCTTCGACACTCAAGGTCTAAGAAGCTCGTTGAGAGAACGACCCTTTAACTACGTAGAAAACGTATGAGACCCGAAACAGCTCTTTCAAATACCTTTCGGAACGGTAGAGTTTTTACTTCTTCATTTTAGGGTGCCCTGGTTTCCATTGTTACTTCACAGAATCATTTCCACGAGTGTAGGACTGAGCGTGCCTCAAAGTCTCTTTGAAAGTGCGTCTGAGACAATTAATTTCTAGGAGACACCGACAGCATTGGAGAGAACCGAGCCAGGGACCACCCACCTTGTCTCCGAGAGCGAAAGCACTAGCCAAGTAATCAAAATATTTAAATTGGGCAACAAATGTTATTAAAAAATGATAGAGACTTTAACATGTAAAAAATGTATTTTCAGCATTTCTAAGTGTTGCTGTTGTTTGCATGCGATTATGTAGTGAATTGAGTGACATTTATTGAAAGTAACATTTTCTTAAAGTATCAAACAAGGATACTTATGCCCTGGCTACTTTGATAGGAGTAGCCAAAACGTGTCAGTTTGTCATGTTGTCTAGTTACATGGTCTATTTTGTTATTAAATGTGAAGTAAGATTATTTTCTATCAAACATACAATTAAGAATTTTGTAAAGCCCGGAACCTGAATTGAATGACTGACGTGTTCGTAAACTAGTTGATTAAAGAAAATGACATATAGTAAAGTACAGTGAAGGGCCCTTTATCATGCAGTTTGGTCAAATGTGGAAGCCAGGATTTGAGCCCAAGTTTCTTGGTTGTATATTGTGGAATTTAGACACTGTAGAGCTACACCCTTTTTACTTCTATTTACTCACCAAACTCAGTGCTTTGTGTTCAATTACAAAAGAAACAATTGATGGACGGAATGCTGGACAATGCAAACATTCACCCCCAGTCACAAGGATCTGGGTTAAATCCATCATTCTTTTGCTCACCACACCACCCCAGTTTGGACCCAGCCATATGCAAATCAGTCTTGACCCTGTTCCTTGTGGGAACAATCCAGCCCGAACTGCCAAGCCAGGTCCTTCCTGGACCGGAAACAAGCATCCTGGGACCGGTTTCAGAGCATCACCCTTCATCAGCCAGGCTAGCTTGAATCCAGTGGCGTAGTGAGCACGGGACCCATGTCTGGGCATACCCTTCCCACTTAGGGCGACATATGCAAAAGAAACAATTGATGGACGGAATGCTGGACAATGCAAACGTTCGGGCTGGACTGTTCCCATTGGGCGCAGGGTCAAGACTGATTTGCATATGGCTGGGTCCAAACTGGAATGGCATGGTGAGCAAAAAAACAATGGATTTAGGCCCAGATCTCTGGACTGGGGTGATTGTATGACATTGTTCTGCATTCTGTCCATCAATTGTTCTTTTTGCATTTGTGTTCAATTATGTCATGAATTCGTATTAGTACCTGGAGTTCAATAAATCCCCTTATAACACCTTAAATTAAACTGACACTAAACACACATAAATAAGATTGAAAGGTGCTCTTTTCAGTTTAGAATGTTTCCATGGATCCTGAAGATCAGAGACCATTATAGAACCTGTCTGTCATGGTCGTCTGAATATGTCTCCTTGAAATACTAGAGTGATGTGCATATCACCGCAGTGGCGACAGACTTTAACTGCTCACTAGACAGAAACATTATCATATTGTATAAAAATGGTGATGGACTGCTACTGTTGAATAAAACCTCAGTTGTCTGTAACTGTATTTCCTTTTCTAAACAAAACATTAGAAAACATTGAAAATTTACATCAGAAAGATCAGATCAATAAAAAAACAGCCTTCTGGAATCAAACCAATCTCCCTTCAGGGAGGAATGAAGCACAGAAACAACTGCACTAAAGATAACGAAGATGCCCTTACGACCATGTTCAAAAGTGTGTCTTGCATCCTAGTCCTCCTTGACCTTACAGCATTTCATACAATCGTCAAAAGCTCTTACCAGCATCCTTCAAAACAAGCATTTGCAATGTAATAGGTCTCGCATCTGTGAGACTTTAAGCTATTAGTATTGTAAATGACAATGCTTTTTATTTGTGTTTTAAAAACCAAAACATAAATAAAAGGCATTGTCATTTACAATGCCAATTGCTCAAACTCGCGTAAATGCGAGACCTATTGCATTGCAAATGCTTGTTATTTCTAGGAACCAAGTTGAACTCAGTTACAAGTAAGTACTTTTCATTTGCCATACTTTCAAATACTGGCAATAGATTTGTATAGCATCAATCAGTACTGTGCAGATGCATGAAATGCTTTTCGGTACAGACAGAGATACTTTGTATTTAGGATCACACTTAGTACAATACAGTGAGAGACCAGTGCAATCCTATGGGAAAAAGACAGGTGAGTAACTTACAAGTAAGTAAACGGTTCTCAAGTTCAGTCTCCAGGAGTTGTGGTCAATACTGGGCCAGGGTCTGACCGAAGTAGGTGTACACCACCAGTGGCACAGGGGCGGCCGGGTGCAGAGGTCACTGGGTCCAATGTTATCCTATGGAGGCTGGGGGCACCTCGAAGAGGCACCGGGTACAGGTAAGCAGCTGTGGGCCAAGGACACAGGCCCTGGGGGTTAAGATCAGCACTGAAGGGGCCACCAAAGAGCACTGAGTCTGCGCTACTGGGGTGGCCAGATGCAGAGTGCAAAGAAGGCATCGGGGGCCCCGTTGAAATCAGTGTAGATCCTCGGTTGGGGACAAAGGCTGCAGGCTCGGTTCCGGAGGTTGGCTAAAGGAATCCCATGACTGAAAAAGTAAGTTGGATAGTGGGGGGATGCCTGGATACCATCAGTTGGGCACACCACAGCTGGGGGGCTGCAGGTGCAGGAGTGTCTTTTGGCGTCGGGTTTTCTCACCAGATCCGGTAGCGATCGGGGGGAACCTTCAAGTTGAGGCTGCAGGCGCCGAGGGGAAAGTCAGGAGAGGTTGTCCAATGCTGGATCTCAGGTCAGGATCGCCGGGGAGACGTTACTGGGCCACCTGGACTCGGGCCGAGGGCGTCGGGTGCACAGTGGTGCAGTGTCGCGGATCTGCATGGATCCGGAGGCTTGTAGTTTGTTTCTTGGCTGGACAAATCCAGTGTCAACATGAGACAAGAGTATTTGTCGAAGACAGCATAGGTCCTCCGGGGATCTTGAGGTTGCTGAGTGCTGGCCACGCTGATTTCTTGAAGCAGGGTCGCTGGAGGAGGAGACAGGCCATTAGGGCAGGGGCCAAGCCAGTCTTCGACTTCTTCTCCACTCCTGCACGGCTCTCCGGTCCTTCTTCTTCTTAGGTCGTAGAATCAGAGGAATAAGGTACTAAATTTAAGGGCGTTACTCAGGTCGGGCAGTAGCCAATGGCTACTCTCCCCTAGGGTGACTACACCCTTTGGGTGCCCCCTCCCTTAGGGGAGAGGGCACATCTCTGTTCCTATTGGGCCTAATTCTCCAATTCAAGATGTAGAATTTCTAAGAGAGGGGTTCACCTCAGCTCCTGGCAACTCTAGGGGAGTGCCAGGCTGAGGGAGACACTACTACTCTGTTTACTAATTTTTCCACCTGTCCTGCCGCCAAAAGTGGGGCCTGAACTGGGGGGTGGGCATCTCCAGTAGTTGGAGCTGCCCAAATCAGCACATCACGAGGTGAGAGTCTAGGAGGGTCACTGCCAAGTATTGCTATTCGTGCCAGGGAGAGGTGTAAAGCACCTCCACCTAGGGCAGGCTTTGTTCCTGACCTCCGAGTGCACAAAGGCTCACACCCCATGAGGTCAGAAACCTGTCTGTTGGTGGCTGGCGGGGACCAGTCAGCCAATACACTAGAAGTTGGTCGTTTTTCTGGGGGCATCTCTGCGATGCCCTCAGAGTCCATTTTATTATAAATCCAACACTGGCATCAGTATGGGTTTATTCTGCTGAGAAGTTTGGTACCAAAACTTCCCAGTTTTCAGTAAAGCCATCATGGAGCTGTGGAGTTCGTAATGACAAATTTCCAGCCCATGTACTCAAAATGGCTTCACTGCACTTACAATGTCAGTGAATGGCACAGACACTGTAGGGCAGCGGCGGCTCCTCCATTAGGGCGGGGGAGCGCCGCCCTACTTGCTTTCTCGCAGTGCGAGAAGCAGAAAATAAAATGGAATTTTAAATACCATTTTATTTTCTGCTTCTTGCGCTGCGAGAAAGTAGAAGGTAGGGGAATGCCTGGTTGGGGACGGGCGGGAGGGTATGCCTGGTTGAGGGTGGGCGGGTCGGGGAGGAGTGGCTTGCACCACTCTGAGTGCCCTGACTGCTTGGTCGGCCCTGGGGCCGACCAAAGCAGTCATGCGCACTCTACATTTTCTCCATGGAGGCTGCATGCAGCCTACATAGAGAAAATGGCCTCCCTACTGGTGCCCGGCTGGGTGCCGTCCGGGACTCCGCGCCAATCACAATGCTGCCATTGCAGCGTTGTGATTGGCTTACAGGAAGGGAGGGAGCATGCCTGCCTGTTCCTGTTCAGGGGCAGGAACCCGGCCCAGGAGCAGAGGTGGCGCCGGACCCGGTCAGGTAAGTTTTATTTTTCTTCAAACCCCGCCCCCACCCCCGAGTATTGCGAGCCGCGACTGCCCAAGCCCCATAAACCTGCACTTGTGCGATACTAAAAGCGGTGGGAATCCAGTCGACATAAGTTCCTATGGCAGTTTCTATTTATGTAACAAGCGGGTTACTGTTGGTACACCGTATTTATGCATTCAGCGAAGCAACATCAGTATTGCTTCCCAAAAAATGAATATTTAGAGCATATCAATATTATTATATTAAGCTTCTAAATTCACTGTCGTGGCAGCTCTAATTATGTCACACGCATGCGCGCCTTCGCTTGCTTTGGCCTGAGGACAACGCCGAACTGCTTTTGGTCTCCGCACGGACCCCAGGATTGCCATCAGAATAAAGAATGCGGCAGCTGTGAAAAGAAAACAAAACACTAGTCAACGTGTTAAGGTATGAAAACATCAAAATGTATGAAGACTCGTAAAATGTGATGACTGAGTGTGCACGGCAGGAAGCAGAAAAAAAGTGCTGTTGGAATGAAAGTGAAGCATCTCTTTTTACTGAAAGTCACTTTTGCGCCCATGTTTGAATCAATCATTTCAGTTTTCTGAGAAATTCACATATTCTCACCCCTCAGGCCTTGGTACCTTTTTATGTGATTAAATGAAACGATACACAAAGCGAGTGCATCGTAGTATTTTCTTCTTACGTTCTCCTTGTGGCACTTACGCTCAGTTCGTGTAAAGTAGTCTTCTGACACAGGGTCTGTCTGACCTTGACCTGTGAGTGACTGCTGCTTTTATTTGTGACCCTCTAAGCGCCATGAACCCTTGTGCGGTCAGTGTGCGCGCTATAAAACACATAGCTAAACCGGTCATCCAGGTGAGTTTCAGCCGAAGGAAATCCGTTCCCCAAGCGCCTAACTTCGCTTATTGAGTAGAAATAACTTGCCCTAATTTGATGCAAAAATGAGTCACAGTGAAATGAAATGAAAGACACATTTGTAAAGCGCATGGCTACCCGGGAGCATCCCAGCGCTGGGACTGAATACTGCCGAAGACAGAGGAACTATGCGGGCTGAGGGAACAAAAGGGTCTTAAGTTGTTTACGAAAGGACCCGTGGTTTTGGATTAGGCGGAGCTGGAGTGGAAGCGAGTTCCAAAGCTTAGAGGCATTATAGGAGAACAAGCATCCACCCCTCCTGGCCTTCCTAATCTTCGGCACTTCGGCCAGGTGGAGATTATCAGATCGAAGATTGCGCTTGGCTTTATAGGGGCGGATCATGGCTGAGTTGATGGAAGGGCCGATCCCCTGCATAGATTTATGTGCTAGGCAAAGTGTCTTAAATCTAATGCGTTCCTGGATGGGGAGCCAATGAAGGGAGGCAAGTGCCGGTTTAGCCGATTGTCGGTTGTTGGTTCCGGTTAAGAGTCTGGCAGCACTATTCTGCACAGACTGTAGTTTAGAAACTACAGTAGTGGGGGAGCCCAGGTACAGCGCGTTACCATAGTCTAGCCTGGAGAGTATGAGTGATTGCACCAATACTTTTTTTGCTTGGAAGGGGAGCAGAGGTAGCACTTTACGGACCATTCTGAGTAGGCCATAACAGATGGCTACCGTCTTCCTCGCTTGTGCTCTAAAGCTTAGGTCCTGGTCCAACCAAATGCCCAGGCTCTTGATTTCTGGCTTGGGGGTCGGGGGTGGCCCCATGCACGCTGGCCACATGGAGCTGGATTTAAAGCAGAGGGGTTGCCTAAGATCATAAGCTCGGTCTTCCCACCGTTGAGCTTAAGCTGGGATGTGTCCATCCAGTTTGAGATGTCTTCTAGACAGGAGCGGAGGGTGTTGGTTTCTTGGTCCATTTGATTAAGTGCAACCACCAATTGGGTATCGTCGGCATAGGTTACCATACGAATTCCGGATGGGGCAATAATGGATGCCAGTGGAGCCATATATACATTAAAAAGGGTCGGACTGAGCGTAGAGCCCTGAGGCACCCCGTTCTGTAGGGGGTGGGATTAGATGTCGTATTCTCCTCGAATACCTGAAAGGATCTTTCCTCCAGGAAAGAACCCAACCACTTCAGTGCCAAGCCAGTTACTCCTAGATTCCTGAGACGGTGAACCAAGATCCTATGGTTCACCGTATCAAATGCTGCGCTCAGGTCGAGGAGTATAATGGCCGAAGATCCTCCTGAATCTAGGATTTTTCTGCTTTCCTCCACCACCGCCAACAGGGCCGTCTCAGTGCTCTGGCGCGGACGGAAGCCTGTTTGCGAAGAGTGCAGCAAATTATGCGTTTCAAGGAAGCCTGACAAGTGTTGGTTTACATATTTCTCTGTCATCTTTCCAATGCCTGGCAAGAGAGATATAGGATGGTAGTTAGCTAAATCTGCCGTTTCTAGATTGTTTTTTTTTAACAGGGCTTTCACCATAGCTGCTTTCCAAGCGGGGGGGCACTATACCTGAAGACAGAGATGCATTGATTAGGTCGGTCAGGTTGGGGGCAATTGTAGATCCCACCTGTTTCAGTATGTTGATTGGTGCGGGGTCCTTAGGTGATCCACTGCTCACCCTGGATAACAGGGTACAGCAAGCTTCAGGCGAGAGGGGGGGGAAAGCCTCAAGCGTAGGTTGCAAGGGGTGTGGGTCGGGAATCAGGTGCTTATCAGTAGTAACACCTATATCTGCCGTATGCGGCAGTGATTTGAGGATATTCTGGACCTTAGTGGAGAAATATTCTGCCAATTTATTGCAGCGTAGCCCGGAGATGTCTGGTGCTATGCGCGGGTCTGGGACTTTGGGTAGCTTTTTAATAACGTTGAAAGTTTCTCTGGGTGAGTTAGAGGCTGACAGAATCTTAGATTCGTAGAAGATTGCCTGGGCTTTTTTTATCTCTGCTTTGTAGGCGCTGATGGCCGCCTTATATTCCAGCTTCTTACTAGGCGAGAAGTCTTTCCTCCAGAGCCTTTCTTTGACCTTACAGTGCTGTTTTAAAGTGCGCAGCTCTGCTGAGAACCAAGGGGAGTTGTGGGGACCATTGGTCTTTTTTATCCTTGTCTTTGGGAGGACCACGTCCAGAGTATCCGAAATCCAGCTCACGAAGTTGTCATTGGCTTTAACTGGGCATGGATCGGATATGGGGCAAGTACGTTCCAGTTCTTGAGTCCATTTTTCCAAGGGGAGTTTGGACCAAAGACGACCTCGGGTCCATATAGGTTGTATTAAAGATTCGGGGACCTTCGGTAACCAGGCGAGGGAAACTAAGAAGTGATCTGTCCATGGGAGGGGTAAGGGCTCTTCCCCTTTAAGATCATCTAAGTTGGAAAACACCGGGTCCAGGAGGTGACCTTTAACGTGGGTAGGGAGAAAGATTTTTTGTAGCAGCTGAAATGACGCGAGATCATGGGCCAGTTCAGATGCATTTGAGGCTTGAGGGTCATCAAAATGAACATTAAAGTCTCCAAGCAGGGTTAAATTTGCCGCTGAGCTTGCCAGATTGACCGCTGCTTCTAACAGTGATTTGTTGAAAGCTCCTAGCGCTCCCGGAGGGCGGTAGATAAGAATGCCTGTGATGGAAACCAAGGGTGTAAGTTCTAGAGTAAAGTGAGTATTCTCACAGTCCAGAAGGGGGTTCCCAAGCAGGCGACAGGTGTATCGTTCCTTATGAATAATAGCGATCCCCCCACCTTTGCCGGATGGTCTGTCCACCCTCTGCATCAGGAAACCCGGTGGAAGAGATTGCACAATATCTGGTTCAGAGCCGGTGTTGAGCCAGGTTTCTGTCAGGAACAGTACATCCGGTTCGGCGTTTTTAAGGAGCATCCAGATCTCTGCCGTATGTTTAGGCAGGGATCTGCAGTTCAGTAGGAGAATTTTATACTGGGCCTTTGCAAGGGGGGCTGCTGGGAGGCTAATATTAAGAGGACACCTACATTCTGGGCAGAATGCAGGCAGTTGTTCCGGCTGAAAAGCGTGGGTGCAGGACGTGCCCGAGGCCCTATTAATCTGTTTTAGCCGGGCACTAGCGTAAGACAATCGCGCTGAAAGGAGAGGGGTTCTGGCTCCTGAACCCGTTCGGACGCGGACGGGCGCAGACGGGCTTGCCTTAGGCGCGCCAGCGGCGCGCCCGCTGCGCGCGTCCGCTGCGCGGTCGCGTCTTCACGCGCCTTTATCCGGCTAAGACAGCGCCGGGACCAGCAACTAGACTGCTGACCCGGTGGGGAAGGCGGAAGTGAGTAAGCGCCTATCCCCGTGCAGAGAACCCCATCAAAGTTTCCCCCACAAATACTTGCGTCAATTAAAGAAGTTTCTTTCCCTTAGAATCAATTAAAAGAGGTTTCTTTCCTTTAAAATCAATTAAAAGAAGTTTCTTTCCTTTAAAATCCGGTTAATAAAATATCAGTGCAAGTGAAACAATTTCAAAACTACTCGATTTTAAAAGCCCACATTAAAATTCCACATCAGTCACAAATTCAATATCAGTTTTTCTTTACCAACGAGACCGACAGAGTTGCCTCTGCCTCCAGTCTCGAGTCAGTGCATAACTTGACTATAACTAAGATGAAGCATTTTTTTTTCTTTTTCAGACGGGTACATTCTTCTTATTTGTGTTCCCGCATGCTGGCCTTGTGCCTTGTCAATGTACCCTAATCTTTTACTGAGTCGTCTTCCCAACCACTGTCAGCTTGCGCAAGCAGTAGCAAAGCTTTGTCCTGAGAGGAAGGATAGGCCACACTTTCTGAGTGTGGGTTTCTGTGCACCCTGTGACAACTCTAGAAAACTAATCTTTTTACTTTATTGATACCGCAGCGGCAGTGGGTGCTAAAGCTTTTTTTTGGTTTTGCAAACCTTTAACTTTCAGTGGTTGTTTGAGTTGACCTCCTTCACCAATGCAGTTGTTCTTAATTCGAGGGCCGGTTTATACAAAGTATAAAAATAACGTACTTTATAATATTCACCATCTGGTTTGGTGTATGGTATGCTGCTCCTTTGTCGTTAGTTTTTGCTTTTATATTTTTGTTCTGAAATACTAATTATAAATCAACAGGTTATATTCCACGATTAGTTCCTTTGTTTGTCAAAACCGTATTTTCCTGTTCTATTTTGACGTTTCTATATGGACGAAATGCTCTGATCCAGAAAGAGGAAATCTTACATGTCAAACATATTTTCCATAATTCTCTTTAGGGAGAGGGCCTTGTTTTCCTCTTATCTACTTCCATTCTTTTAAATTATCTTTCAATTTCAGTTTGTGTGTGTTTTTTTCTATGGATGGGTGCAGAGTGAATACAAGAAAGATTTAGTGGGTGGATGAATGCACAATGAGTGACAGAGTTCATGTATGATGGGTAACTGTGGCGCAAATTTATGAAGCTTTCACGTTGTCCTTATCACACAATGCCACGCAAGGACAATGCAAAGACTTCAGTAATATTTACAAAACCATGCAAGGCCCGATTAATGTGGCCTTGTATGACTTTGTAAAGAAATGTAACACACGGCAACTGCTTGTCCTGCATTACGTTGCAATCCAACTTGGCGTTCCATGGGTGGAGCATGGGCATTCCCATGCATCCACCAATGGATTTGGGTGCATTTCCAGATTTACATAGACTTGTAAACCTGGGAATACATAAAAATATTACACCTTCTCAAGTGAGACGTAACAAGGCGAAATATGTTTATTTCTTCCTAGCATTCTGCAGCACACATAGAAAGAGCAAAATGCATCAAAGGATTATTTTTGTGCAGGAAGTGCCCCTTCCTGCATGAAACCAATCTTACCAGTAATGCATGCATCTTTGCATTATGGTAATTTAGGGGCAGGCTTCGCTTAGGCTTAACACGGGGCACCAACAACCAATAAGTATCCACACATGCAAAGCAGGTAGCTGTCGCATCCAATCATAAAATACATACTCTGTCACACAAACCACACCTGGGGCAGTCATGCACAGGCACAATATGCCCCCCCCCCACATCAGCATACGCAAAGATTGTCCTCTATAGCTCATAAAAATTAGCAATTTCTTAAATGATAAATAATTCAATCGTATTGCTTTATTAACCTTCCTGCTCCCTCAAGTTTGCTGGAAAATGCACCATTTGTCCACTCTTTTTAAAGAAAATTCTCGGGGGAGAACCCCCCCAAATCCCCCCGTGGGTTGTTCGGGCTCGCTTGCTACGCTCGCTCGCCGTAGTGTAGTACGACAATAGTTTTCCGCCTCACCACTTTCAAATGTCACCAGCCGCCACTGCTGTAGGGGCATACTACTCGTGCAGCTATGCCCTCACCTGTGGTATGATGCACCCTGCCTTAGGGCTGTAAGGCCTGCTAAGGGGCTGACTTACCCATGCCACAGGCAGTGTTGGTAGACATGGCACACAGGGATGTGTAAAAGAATATGTATTGCACCCACCTATTTATATGCTCTTTCTGGGGAGCCTTTACTTAATGCTTAACAAGATTATTTTGAATGTTTAGTGTGCTGATCAGGAACATGTCACTACCCGACAAATGTAAAACATTGAACTATATAGCTAGTGTCTCAGGACACCTGAAACCTGAGCGCACAGCTGGTGAATTTATCCCTCCAAAAATTATTTTTAAACACAAATTTAAATGATACTTTTGTGACTACCTTCACTATTCATTACAAGTTGTTATGTTTAATTCAATATTATATCAAATGAAAAACATCTATACATTGATTTTTATGAAACACATTAATGTTCTATGTTTGTTTTACATTAACTAATCATAATTAAACATTGGCCTATTTAACAAATGGAAATTGCGAATCGGATCACGTCTGTTGCACAATGCATTTTAGGAGCACTCCCTTCTTCAGGGGCCAAACAATGTTATGAATCCAACGTACGAGTTCTCGTTTCTGGACACAACCGTATGAGACTTGCTCCGATAATTCTCCACTCATCAACTGGTTGCCTTATTATACGCTGGTGAAAATCACGTACAGCATGTTGAGGCTGGGTAATGCTTTTTGGCACAACTCCGCTGGACCTGTGTTTTCTCCTTCCGTTCAAAACTGATATCCGAACGCTCGACACAGGGATGTGTGCCATGTCGACTCTTCAGTTCGGTCTGCATCAAAACACGCAGCCTGCATTGGCAGTGTGTGGGTGTTAAGGTGAGAGGTCTCTGAGGGTGGCATAATACATGCTGCAGGCCCTCTCTGGTCACAAGGCCCTTGGTACCAGGGGTACCTTTTACAAGGGAGTTACATGTGGCCCAGAGGTGTGCCAATTGTGGAAACAAATGTACAGTTTTTTGGAAAGAACACAGGCCCTGGGAACTTGATTGGCAGGGACCCAGGGCATACCCAGCCAAAGTGCATCAGAAGCCTGGCAAAAAGTGGGGGGTTTCTGCAACAGAACCTCACTTTCCTACAACCTGATTAGGCATATTCGACTGGCATAGGACAATATCTGTGGCCCAACTTATTTTGGACACAAAACCCTTTATTAATTTCTTCAGAGCGAACTTGGGCATGAAAGAATCTATATTCAGATTGATCGCTAAAGTTTCATTAGCCCCCCCCAAAAGACCTGAAGAACGTGCTCCATACTTTTAGGTGGGAAAAAATGTCAACCTTCAAGGCTGCCCATAAAGTTCCGTCCTCCACAAAGGAGTGAGTTTCCTCACCTCAAGACGGCATCCATGGAAAACGCGTAAGAGGATAATGAGCCAAACTCCAGGCGTGTAGCATGGGGGGCTGCAAGTGTATTCAAATTGCATATCTGGCGAAAAGTTCGACCTTCAATCCCCTCGAAAGAGCGCCAGTAATTTATATCTAACATCTTTGCACACATAGCACAAAGAAGGGGGGATTTTGGCCTTATAAACCGACAAGACATGCCTAAAATGACATCTCCCATAAATTTTATCAGATCTATACAGGGTGTTGGCCTGAGAGAGAGCCTTGCTTACACATAGCTTTATGTGACCAATATCCTACGCATTCTTGTAGAAAACCTTTCCGAGATAAAAATACAAGTCCACTATTTCAAGTTTATCAGTACCGAAATATCAATTAAATTTCCTCTTTAGTCTTGACCCATTCTTTCGAAAGATCAAGACTTTGGAAATATTAATGTTCAGAAAATGGACTTCAGCATACTTTGACAATTCTACTACATGGTGCTGTAAACCAATGAGAGTTAGGTCCATAATGGCTGCATCATCGGCATATAATAGGGAGCCAGTGGACATCGCACCAATTCTGGGTGGATCACCCCTCACTTTATTTAAGATGCCTGGAAGATTAAAAATATATAAAGAAAACAAAAGGGTATCCAACAGACAGCCTTGCTTAAGACCATTACGTGTTTTAACCTTACGGGATAAACCCTTCGTCCCTTCCATCAGAATTTAGCAGAACCAGGTATCCATGTGTAACTTCATATTAAGACCCAGAAGGTAGTGCGGAACACCCAAAAGAAGTAACTTCCTCCACATCATTTGTCAATCTATGCTATCAAAAGCTGTGGAGTAATCAATGAATGCAGTGTATACCGGCATACCCCTGGAAAAGGTGTATTTTTCCACACCGTTTGAAGAACAGCAATATTATCCTGTGTACTATGGTTCCTCCTAAAACCGGCTTGTTCCGGAGGAGTAATATTCTGATCTTGTGTCCACTGCTGTAAATGGCAAAGTATACTCTTGGTGAATAATTTGTCAGAAGCGTCCAGCAATACTATCTGTCTAAAACTTGCCAGGGAGGATTTAGGGCCCTTCTTACACAACGGTACAGTGACACTACCATTCCATGGCCAGGGGGTTTTCCCAGAATGGTAGCAATAGTTAAATAGCGGGACAAGGAAAGATCCCCAAGCTGCAGCCTCCTTTTTAATCACCGCAGTGGGAACCTCGTACGGTCCCAAAGCGCTGGAAGTTCTAGCATTCTTTATAAACCCCACTATCTCATCCACAGAAGGGGCACATACACCGAGAGTGAGACCTCATTCACACAAAGAGTTACGGGGATATCTAACTTGGTATTACTCACATACAACTGTGAGATATAATCCACCCAGTATATTCTGGATAGGGATTGCCTGAGCCTTCACCCTAGAGCAGGGGTATTCAAACTGTGGGGCGCGACCCCCAGGGGGGCCGTGGAGTGTTAGACAGGGGGTCGCGCATTCCCGGTCACACTTCTGCCCAGGCCCATAGGACTACAAGGGCTTCAGCCCCCCACATCCCCCGTCGTGTGTCTCAGCACGGGCTGCTGCAGTGCAGCTGGAGCTGCTGGGGGCTCGGCTGGGCAGTGTCTAGAGTCTTATCTCCGGCACGCCCGAGGTTTTTCACAGGTCTTTAAAGACCATTTGCATATTTACATACCTTTTGTAAACTGGTTACAGAGGCTTATTTTTTTACTAGTTCCAGTACCCCTGGGCCCCCACTCTGCCTATTCCTTACATTTGTATTTTACAGTTACTGGGGTAGTGTGAGAATGCATTTCACAAAAAGAAAATATAAAGTAGGGTTGCCAAAAGATAAATGCCTGCCCTGTATTGTTTAAAGAGCCTGCAAAGACCTTGTCTTGACACTAAATAAAAAGATTATTCATTTGTTATGTGGCTTTTCTGTCTTTCTTCCCTTTAATTATCAGTCATGGATCATTCAGGCAGCCCTAGAACACCATTAAAAGTGTTTTCTATTTATATTTGCTGTTCAAAGTATGCATAGATAGGTGCTGAAAATACGGCTTTAGGTTGTACCGTCTGGGACATCAAAATAATGAGCTGGCAACCCTAATCATAGGACTGGAAGTTTGTTGCAGGATCAGCACATTATTTATTTCCTCCCCCTCGATCCCTGATTAATGTCATAATAGGAATAGTTTACCTTATATCTGAAACCCTGCGCTGCCGTCAATAACATGCTGAGTTACTTCAAGTGTCTGGGAATGCACCCTGCATTCAGACAACTCACTCCTCATTCTTGCCCTTCACTTTCACGCTCACCCTGCACTCACAGCGATCACAATGCACTCACACTGATCACCATGCACTCACACCATTCACCCGCTCACCCTGCACTCACAGTGATCACTCTGCACTCACAATGCACTTGTGCTGTTCACCCTGTACCTCACCCTGCAGTCACATGAGCACACTATTCTCCCTGCACTCATGTGACACTTCACTCACCTGTCCCACTCACTGCTCAATCTGCAACTCACTCAAACAAGCCCATCACTAATCATACATTCATTCGTCCCACTCTGCACTTACATCCGCACCCAAATTCATATGGTCACCTCACTCACCCTGCAGTCACTCTTCTTACCCTACTCTCACACTGTTGCATCGCTCACCGTGCACTCACATGGGCACTCTTGTCACCCACACAGTGCAGAGAGTTAATGTGCCTGCTACAAAGAATGTGTACCATGCAGATCACAGAACTGAGTGTGAGTAAACTATGAGTAGCGCTATAAAAAAATGAAATGTTTGTCAGAAAGGTGCTATAGAGAGATGAGGTGCATTGTTGGTGAGTGGTAGTGAGGGAATTCATGGAGAAGGAGGAAACGGGGGAGGGGGCACCAAAAAAGACTGTTGCACCGTGTGCGACCTGTGCTAGGGCCAGTCCTGACTGGGAGTGTTAGCCTCCCCCCCCTCCGAAGTTTGGGTCTAGTGGCTCCCCTGCTTCTGCCTATTATTATTATTATTTACATTTGTAGTGCGCTACTGTTACCAAAAGGTGTCCTGGGGCTAATAGCCATCTGCTGCCTGAAGGCAAATGAGAAACACACAGAAGGGGAAGGAGAACCAGCCAAATGGGGTAACCTACAGAGCATAGAGCCATGTTTTTATATCTTCCTGAAGGATAATAGATTCTTGGTGGAGCAAAGCAAAGGAGGGTGCATGTTCCATAACTGTGCGGCCTGCACCAAAACAGCAAGACAGACAATTTGTGCCTTCCTGAATTAGGGAACAACAAGCAGAGTGGCACAGGCCGAGAGGAGCATACGGGTCCAACCCGTGTACTCGGTGAGGAGAGATGAGAGGATGAGAGAGGACAGCAAGGGAGTGAGAGAATTGAATTGAAGAAGTCCGGGATGAGGAGAAATGTGAAGTGCCGAAGGGAAGTGCGGACACGCAAGAAGTGAGTTTGAGTGAAGGTGAGGGCACAGAGGAGGGCTACTGTTAAACTGTGAGAGAAGATAGCTGAGAGATGATCTGTGACCTAAAAAGATAATTTGATGCGACATGGGTGAGGGACAGCAGCGATAGGGGAAGAGAGGGAGTACCGGGGTGGGTGCTGAGCAGTGAATAATTTGTAATAAAACATGTGCCAGGGCCCTCACCAGTAGGCCACTGCAACTTTAACCACCCACCCATTGCCTTGCCTGCGCGACCAATGACAATACCTATGCAACTACCAACCATAACACTTGTGCAAGTGTGACTATTCAGACTATTTCAAGCACCCAAAGCTATACGAATGGCATGGGTGTCAGGAGTTTATAGTTTTTAATGTATATTGAATTAATAAACAGCTGTTCTGCTAATCTCTAAATTACACAGACAGAGCCACCATGTGACAGACTGTCATAGTGCCAGTGTGCACAATTAGGTGCCAGTGCGGAGCACCGGAAACCACCTGCTCAAATTAAGCACTGGTGCTGAGGTAACAGGGGAGAGGGACGTTGGTTCAAGAAGGTGTGGAAGAACAAAGGAGAGATGTGAAAGATGAATGGGGGACTGGAGAGGTGTAAGATACAAATAGACAAAAATTTGAATGGAGAGACTTGAGGTGAATGAGAAGTGCTGAGGGGCACGGGAGGTGACGGGCCAGAGAGGCCATGAAATAAATGCGAGAGACTGTTAGCGATGAGGGCAGTGAAAAGACAGAATGGCAAGAGGTGATTAAAGGTGAAGTGAGAGGTTGAATGGGGAGAGTTCAGAAATTGTAAAAAGGGGTGAAAGAAAATGGCCTCCAAAGTGAGAGAGGGACCCGGGATTGGTAGAGGAGAGGAGAGAGGGATGGAAGGGAGGGGTTGAGAGAAAAGCGGCATGGGTAAACTGCTTAACTCTGCGCAAGACCGCCAGAGTTTTAAGGGACCCCTGCTGCTCCGGGCCAGGGCCAGGTGAGCTTCTAATGTGGCAGCACGTATTCCTGCGGAGTGGAAGGCCCATCACAAAGGTTGACTAGACATCTTTCTGATGTTAATTGCTGTATTTTGGTTATAAACTGGTACTGATGGGGTGAAATCTTTCCTCCGTGTTACTGTGTGTAAAAAATGTCAAAATAATGAAGCAATGCTATCCCAAAATACGCGGCATCACATAACATTATTTACATTTTCTTCCCACACAATTTGGTCAATCCCGTCACGTAATTTGGTCCTCACCTGCCTCATAATTCCAGTAGCCCTGCCAACAGGTTTACAAATTTTTGTCAGGAGGGGGTCCTTACACCTGAAAATGTTGACAGGGGGCTCTCGGCATCCTAAAGTTTGAAGACCTCTGCCCTAGAGTCACAGTATTCAGCGATCAAACACCAGTACTTCTTAGAGTCTCTAACACTTGCAGCCTCTCTTAGATTGATCCATTTTAAATCACGTTCCCTTCTACTTTCATGGAGTTTGTGACGGGTTCAAAACCATTTAAGTCAACTTTAGGCATTTTCTGGAAAAAACAGTAATAACTGAATTGGATTTAAAAATATGTTGCTGGGAGCTTCTAGCGCCACGAGCAGATTTTTTACTTTAGGATTTTGGCTAGGGGAAGAAGAAATTACTCGCCCAGAGCGCAATCTCTTCAAAGTAATTGTAGTCCCACAAAGCCTCCTTCAGAACCCACACCTGCGAGCTTATTGGCTGCAAAACAGTCCAAAGAAATGTGCTCACACACCCTAATCAAGGTCTCAGGAAAACGCTCAGAGTACCAATAAGCACTAAATAACCTGCGTCAGCTATGCCACTGCAAAAAAGACACCAGCAACCCAGCTGGGCCGTTTTCATGAATCTGTGGTCGTTTTCAGACAGGGCAGTATACAACAACCAAAGGTGGCAGTAATAGTAGTTGATAGGAGTAATAACATGCAGGCTAACAGCAGGCAGGGCATAGAGATCAGGACAAGACAGGACGTCTGAGTGGCAAGCAATAGGTTGGCAATAGATGAACATGTGTGCAGAGAGCAGGCTCCCCTCCTGGAGGCGCAAACTGTACTGACCTAATGCCGGCTGCCTCTGCGCCTCCGAGGGGGCCTGGGGCCTAAGCCTCTGCTGCATACTGGCATGCCCACTGAAGCACAAGGACACGATGCCCAGCTCACCCACCTAGCCTTGTGCCCCCAACATTGCTGCCTGCCTCCTACCTCCCACCTCCTATCTTGCAGAGTGGGGGAAGAAAATACAGCAATCAGCAGAAGAAGGATGTTACGGGGCTAATCAGAATGCCCCTCCCACCGTAGAACTCTCCAGGGCACGAGCCGGGGGTACACGCGGGTGGATGGCGTCCACCCACTATTTTCACAGGGTGAACACCGTCCACCCTGCCAAGACGTTGGGCCCCACTAAATGTGCTGAACTCGTCCCGGTGCAATTTCCAAACACCGGGACACATTCGGCAGCGCCTGCATGTTGTCTGCTTTCCATCTACAACAAGCAACAACGTGCTAGCGGGGACGGGCCTTTCTTATTTTACACTCCTGCTGGGCTCATAATAAAGGGTGAATTTGAGGGGTCATCAGGCCTCCTTTTGTTGGAGTCTCCTGGCTATGAGCAGTCAGGAGCCTCACACCTAGAAGCAAATGAAGCAGAGGGTAAACAAAGGTTAGCACTTCACACATACTTAAGAGAGGCAGCTTTTCACTTTGTTCAGGCCCTGTTTACTAGATATGCATGCACTGTAAGAATGTCAGATGTGTTGGTCTCTCCCAGTATTTACACAAAATAAATGTAATTTATATAGCACTTACTACCCCTGAGGAGGCATTGAAATAATTCAAGTACCACTATTTTTTCTTGTATAGCGCTACTCATCCCAAAGCAGAGTGTCAGAGCGTTTTATATCACACGTACATATTAAAGTCTTCATCAGGGAGGACCGGGAGCAGTCGCCTAGGATCCACATGGGAAATTTCCCTTGATGCAGGTTTGACTACAGGGGTTTCCCCTCCCCTCCTCCCATGGGGCAAGTAGCTTTGGTATCTAGGGCTTGAAATTAGAGGCCATCAAGTTGTGGAGTGTGGCAGTGCTCACGCCCACACAGTGGTTTACTCTTACCACTAGCTGGTAAGAACGGAGCCCTCTATGTTCTTTTTAGGTCTGACGAATGCCCTGGACCCAAGCGGGCCATTAAGGCAGAAACATGTTGACCTCTCACATAACGGATAGGGGACATTAATTCCCCCACATACCGTCACTTGATTTTAATATCATATAGTTACCTTTAACATTAAAAACACGATTAAGATAACTATAATGTTTTTTAACCACACTTTTTGTTTATGGGCCCCCACTTAGTTTAGAAGTGCATCCCTGTCGTCAGGTGTATGCCCGCCCTCCATCAAACCAAGGTTTTAGAGGGCGAGGACTGGTCAATGATGAAGCATGACACCAGGTGGTGTGTGAGACCAGTCCGTTACTTTTTGTGAGATGCCTTCACTTACAAATACATCCCAAACCTCGTAGTGGCAATTCAGTTAGGAGCAGCTTTTTGTGGTTAGACTGCACTGTAAGAATGTCAGATGTGTTGGTCTCTCCCAGTATTTACACAAAATAAATGTAATTTATATAGCACTTACTACCCCTGAGGAGGCATTGAAATAATTCAAGTACCACTATTTTTTCTTGTATAGCGCTACTCATCCCAAAGCAGAGTGTCAGAGCGTTTTATATCACACGTACATATTAAAGTCGTGGCTTGTGATGCCACTTCCTATGATGTCAATTCCTGTGATGCCACATGTAAGGTCATGTGCCGTGATGTCATGTGCCTTGATGTCACGCGTCGTGATGTCACGCGCCGTGATGTCACTTGCATACTGCCTAACTAGGTTAGTCCCCCCACTTCTTTTTTTAGGACTTGTGCCCTGAGTATAAGTTAGCATTCCTCCTAGGATGCCTTCTTGTAGCGCCCCTGTTCAATATTCAGATGGACTCCGCGTGCAGGTGTTGGGAACTGAGACAGGGATTAACTCATTGCACTGTGCTCTAGTCATACCGAAAGGAACTCCATATGTATGAAATGGCTTTGGCCATCTATGCGGAGCCAAGTGAAGACTCCAGTGATCTGGGCGGGTGGAAGGAATTAACTCTGCGGGTTGAGGGTGGAGTAACACATCCGGTTCATGGTTTTGAAAAGCAGGTAAGGCACTGATGGAGAAACCTTATGTTGACTGAGAACTATAGCGCCTAGAAAGCATAGTCCCTATGCTATTGATTAAATGCAGAAAAGAACATTTTGGAAAATTAAACCTCGTAGAGATCAACAACGAAAATAATTGTTCAGCCCGGGGGAAAAAACAGTTTGGACAGAAAAAATAACAGCAGGGCCAAGAGGAGCCAACGGCTTAAAATAGAGCAAAAAATCAAAACTGATAATGTAAAAAAATAATTAAACTAGATAGCGAATGGTAAAGCAAAGAGATAAATGCCCTGGTTTGGAGTCGGTAGGACTTTTCTTCCGACGCCAGTGCATACTCCTGTTTGCGCAGTCAAAGTTATATTTGCACATTTGTTTTCACTTGTGTATCCTGTTACTGTCGTTATGTAGTTTGGGCATGTTTTGGCTTTGTCTCATCTGGCGTGTTTTTGACACGCTGTTGTGCTTGCTCGTCAGAGCCGGCAGTATTGCCTGCTCTTAGCCGGAGGCAGCACTGGTGGTTTCGCCTGCGAGACGGGAGGAGCGATGCGCTGCTGCCGCCTGCTGAGAGCTGTGCCGAGAGGTGTGAAGCACAGGCGAGGCTGGGCATGAGCTGGAGGACCCCCAGTGCCCCAAAGGACCCTGTTGGAGGATGCTGAGCGAGCAGCACCCGAGAGAGTAAGGAGCGCCGTGCCACTTGCTGTGGTCTCCAAGCATGGCCAATAGGAGGTGTAATAATCCCCTCTAACTAACTGTTCTTCCAATAGTAAAGTAATTAATGCATGGGATGATCCATACATCTCGCTCTAGCATGTAGATATAGTAAAGGAGTCTGTACTTCTCGCACTTATATTTGAGCGATACCTCACACTCATGTATGAGATATACATATTCATATCTCACACATGTAGATAATGTATGATAGATGCACCCAGTACCGTAGTACATGTCAATAACATACCTTCCACTAACGTGTACATCATTTCTGGCATCGTTCTACGTATATAAATATCCTGTACGCCAACACACAGATAAGGACTGAAATCTGTATAGATCCTATGCATCAGTATGCATAGGATCTATACCAGCAAGTAGCCGATGCGTGGGATCTCTCCCGATGCCTCCCGCAGGCTCGCGTGGCCAGGCCACTCCAGGGAAGTGTGCAACACTCCCAACAGAAGCGCAATGCTGCTTTGAACCTGCACTCTCAGAAGATTTCCATTTTTTTCACGCAGAAAAGGTTACGCGAGCCTTCCTCCTTTCGGCTGAACTGTAAACAAACCCCTGGCATCCCGGTCTGAGAAGCTGATTACTCTGCACCCTATGGAATCGGGGAGTGATCTTGTCACCTTTTCCACCACACAAGCACACTTACATCAACTTTCTGCTTGCGTACATTAACAAGTGCACACAGGCTGGGAACGCTGCTGTTAAATAAAGGCAGTAAAGCTCTGACTATGTGCGAGTTTTCAAAGGTTCTGCAATACCTTTTCCCATCCCCTGCCAGGGCAGGTGGGACGCTTATCAGGCATCTGCAGTTTTTACTCTCTCATTTTTGAGCAGTGCATTTTGTGCTGTGTTTGGGAATAGAGGACTGGGGCAGCAGCACTGAGCAGTCATCAAACAAACGTGTGTCATTAACACATGAATGTGAGCTTTCCCCCTATCAAAGCCAAAGGTTTCACATAAGTCACTTCCTTGGCTGCTCAACTGGTGCTTGAAAACAGGGAGACACAAAGTGACGGAAACCACTAAGGAATGCTGTTTTTATTTTTTATCTTGATCCAACCCCCCTATATTTTAGACTCAAATATGTGAAATGAGTTCTCTGTACAACCAAGCTGGTCCTGCCAAGGCTTGTTGTGTCATGGTCTTTACTTGCATTGTGACACTTCTGCATTTGTAATGGAAAAATCTAACTGCAAGTAGCAGGACGGAAAGGCATCAACGGACGAGATGAACTGGCCTATCTTGCATGCGGTGACAGAATATTTGGCCATATCACAGTGTGGCGCCCAGCCATTGGCTGCACTGTCTCTTTCACACGCTAAAGAGGTCTTACAACACCTCGTGTCAGCCACGGCAACGCGTGTCATCGTTGTTTTACCCGTGCATCCTGGTACCGCCAATCCTGCTGTTTAACCCCTTCGCTGCTAGGCCTTTTCCCCCCCTGTGCTAAGCCTTTTTTTGGCTATTTGGGGTAGTGCGCGCTTAGGCCCCTGTAACTTTTTGACCACATAAGGTATCCACGCCAAATTTGCGTCCTTTTTCTAACATCATGGGGATTGTAAAGGTACCCAGGGTTTGTGGATTCCCCTGGAGGGGACCCAGAAATTAGCCAAAATACAGCAAAAATTTGTTTTTGGGGAAAAATGCGAAAAAAGGGCTACAGATGAAAGCGTCTTGTTTTTTCCCTGCAAATGGCATCAAAAAGGGGTTGTGGTGCTGAAATCACCATCTTCCCAGCTTTCAGGGACAAGCAGACTTTTGTCAGAAAACCAACTTTTTTTTACACAGTTTTGGCATTTTTCTGGGACATAGCCTATTTTTGCTATTTTTGTGCTTTCAACCTCCTTCCAGTTAATGGTAGAAATGGGTATAAAACCAATAATGGATCCTGAAAAGCCATACATTTCTGAAAAGTAGACAACATTCTGAATTCAGCAAGGGGTCATTTGTGTAGATCCTTAAAGTTTTCCTTATAGAAACTAACAGTTAAATGAAGGAAAAATTGAAAATTAGTTGAAAAAAACAGCCATTTGTGTCAATGTTTTCACCTGTAACTTCTTCTAATTATGACAGCTATTTGAAAGCAATATACCGTTATATCCGCTGGACCTTTCTGGTTGTGGGGATATATAGGACTTGTAGGTTCACCAAGAACCCGACGAACCCAGAGCCAATAACTGAGCAGCATCTTGCAATGGTTTTTATTATGTACCGGGTATATAGCAATTATTTTGGGAAAATGTATACATGGAAAAATTGTTATGAAAGACACCTATGTATTTCTGAAATGGGAACAAAATGTAGATTTTAGAAACAGTAGATATTTGCACATTTCCGAAATTGGGAGTACCCATACTAGCATGAGAATTATAGGTCATTTTTCAAAATGACTTATTTTTACACATTGTCTTTCATTTGGAAGGCAGAAATGCATCGAAAGTCAATAGGTAATAACAGTTGCTCTACAATTCTGTGTTACCCTAAGTCTCCCGATAAAAATGGTACCTCACTTGTGTGGGTAGGCCTTGTGCCCACAACAGGAAATGGCTCAAAATGCAACGTGGACGTACCACATTTTCACAATGAAAAATTACCCTTTTTTGGAAAAGTGCCTAGCTGTAGTTTTTGAACCCTAGCTCTGCCGGCACTTAGGGAAACCTAGCAAACCTATACATTTTTGAAAACTAGACACCCAGGGGAATTCAGGACGGGGTGACTTGACTGGCTCTCACCAGGTTCTGTTACCCAGAATCCCTTGCAAACCTAAAAATTGGTCAAAAAACACATTTTCCTCACTTTTCTGTGGTGGAAAGTTCTGGAATCTGCGCGGATCCACAAAATTCTACCCACCCCGCGTTCCCCAAAGTCTTCCGAAAACAATGGTACCTCACTTGTGTGGGTAGGCCTAGTGCCCGCGACAGGAAGCAGCGCAAAACGCAACGTGGACGCACCACATTTTCACAGTGAAAAATGACCCTTTTTTGGCAATGTGCCTAGCTGTAGTTTTTGAACACTAGCTCTGCCGGCACCTAGGAAACCTAGCAAACCTATACATTTTTGGAAACTAGACACCCAGGGGAATCCAGGATGGGGTGACTTGACTGCCTCCCACCAGGTTCCGTTACCCAGAATTCCTCGCAAACCTAAAAAAGTGTCCAAAAAACCACATTTTCCCCACATTTCTGTGGTGGAAAGTTCTGGAATCTGCGTGGATCCACAAATTTCCGCCCACCCCGCGTTCCCCAAAGTCTTACGAGAAAAATGGTACCTCACTTGTGTGGGTCGGCCTAGTGCCCGCGACAGGAAACGGCGCAAAACGCAACGTGGTCACACCTCAATTTCGCAGTGAAAAATGACCCTTTTTTGGCAAAGTGCCTAGCTGTAGTTTGTGAACCCTAGCTCTGCCGGCACCTAGGGAAACCTACCAAACACACACATTTCTGAAAAGTAGATACCCGGGGGCTTCCAGGGAGGTATGGCTTGCATGGATCCCCCAACCTTTCCTTACCCAGAATCCCCTGCAAACCTCAATTTTAGCTGAAAAAATCACTTTTTTCACACATTTTTGTGTGGGAAAGTGTGGCATCACTGGCCTCACACAAATTTCCTACCAGAAGAAGGATGTTACGGGGCTAATCAGAATGCCCCTCCCACCGTAGAACTCTCCAGGGCACGAGCCGGGGGTACACGCGGGTGGATGGCGTCCACCCACTATTTTCACAGGGTGAACACCGTCCACCCTGCCAAGACGTTGGGCCCCACTAAATGTGCTGAACTCGTCCCGGTGCAATTTCCAAACACCGGGACACATTCGGCAGCGCCTGCAGGTTGTCTGCTTTCCATCTACAACAAGCAACAACGTGCTAGCGGGGACGGGCCTTTCTTATTTTACACTCCTGCTGGGCTCATAATAAAGGGTGAATTTGAAGGGTCATCAGGCCTCCTTTTGTTGGAGTCTCCTGGCTATGAGCAGTCAGGAGCCTCACACCTAGAAGCAAATGAAGCAGAGGGTAAACAAAGGTTAGCACTTCACACATACTTAAGAGAGGCAGCTTTTCACTTTGTTCAGGCCCTGTTTACTAGATATGCATGCACTGTAAGAATGTCAGATGTGTTGGTCTCTCCCAGTATTTACACAAAATAAATGTAATTTATATAGCACTTACTACCCCTGAGGAGGCATTGAAATAATTCAAGTACCACTATTTTTTCTTGTATAGCGCTACTCATCCCAAAGCAGAGTGTCAGAGCGTTTTATATCACACGTACATATTAAAGTCGTGGCTTGTGATGCCACTTCCTATGATGTCAATTCCTGTGATGCCACATGTAAGGTCATGTGCCGTGATGTCATGTGCCTTGATGTCACGCGTCGTGATGTCACGCGCCGTGATGTCACTTGCAAACTGCCTAACTAGGTTAGTCCCCCCACTTCTTTTTTTAGGACTTGTGCCCTGAGTATAAGTTAGCATTCCTCCTAGGATGCCTTCTTGTAGCGCCCCTGTTCAATATTCAGATGGACTCCGCGTGCAGGTGTTGGGAACTGAGACAGGGATTAACTCATTGCACTGTGCTCTAGTCATACCGAAAGGAACTCCATATGTATGAAATGGCTTTGGCCATCTATGCGGAGCCAAGTGAAGACTCCAGTGATCTGGGCGGGTGGAAGGAATTAACTCTGCGGGTTGTGGGTGGAGTAACACATCCGGTTCATGGTTTTGAAAAGCAGGTAAGGCACTGATGGAGAAACCTTATGTTGACTGAGAACTATAGCGCCTAGAAAGCATAGTCCCTATGCTATTGATTAAATGCAGAAAAGAACATTTTGGAAAATTAAACCTCGTAGAGCAACAACGAAAATAATTGTTCAGCCCGGGGGAAAAAACAGTTTGGACAGAAAAAATAACAGCAGGGCCAAGAGGAGCCAACGGCTTAAAATAGAGCAAAAAATCAAAACTGATAATGTAAAAAAATAATTAAACTAGATAGCGAATGGTAAAGCAAAGAGATAAATGCCCTGGTTTGGAGTCGGTAGGACTTTTCTTCCGACGCCAGTGCATACTCCTGTTTGCGCAGTCAAAGTTATATTTGCACATTTGTTTTCACTTGTGTATCCTGTTACTGTCGTTATGTAGTTTGGGCATGTTTTGGCTTTGTCTCATCTGGCGTGTTTTTGACACGCTGTTGTGCTTGCTCGTCAGAGCCGGCAGTATTGCCTGCTCTTAGCCGGAGGCAGCACTGGTGGTTTCGCCTGCGAGACGGGAGGAGCGATGCGCTGCTGCCGCCTGCTGAGAGCTGTGCCGAGAGGTGTGAAGCACAGGCGAGGCTGGGCATGAGCTGGAGGGACCCCCCAGTGCCCCAAAGGACCCTGTTGGAGGATGCTGAGCGAGCAGCACCCGAGAGAGTAAGGAGCGCGCGTGCCACTTGCTGTGGTCTCCAAGCATGGCCAATAGGAGGTGTAATAATCCCCTCTAACTAACTGTTCTTCCAATAGTAAAGTAATTAATGCATGGGATGATCCATACATCTCGCTCTAGCATGTAGATATAGTAAAGGAGTCTGTACTTCTCGCACTTATATTTGAGCGATACCTCACACTCATGTATGAGATATACATATTCATATCTCACACATGTAGATAATGTATGATAGATGCACCCAGTACCGTAGTACATGTCAATAACATACCTTCCACTAACGTGTACATCATTTCTGGCATCGTTCTACGTATATAAATATCCTGTACGCCAACACACAGATAAGGACTGAAATCTGTATAGATCCTATGCATCAGTATGCATAGGATCTATACCAGCAAGTAGCCGATGCGTGGGATCTCTCCCGATGCCTCCTGCAGGCTCGCGTGGCCAGGCCACTCCAGGGAAGTGTGCAACACTCCCAACAGAAGCGCAATGCTGCTTTGAACCTGCACTCTCAGAAGATTTCCATTTTTTTCACGCAGAAAAGGTTACGCGAGCCTTCCTCCTTTCGGCTGAACTGTAAACAAACCCCTGGCATCCCGGTCTGAGAAGCTGATTACTCTGCACCCTATGGAATCGGGGGTGATCTTGTCACCTTTTCCACCACACAAGCACACTTACATCAACTTTCTGCTTGCGTACATTAACAAGTGCACACAGGCTGGGAACGCTGCAGTTAAATAAAGGCAGTAAAGCTCTGACTATGTGCGAGTTTTCAAAGGTTCTGCAATACCTAAGCCTTTTCCCATCCCCTGCCAGGGCAGGTGGGACGCTTATCAGGCATCTGCAGTTTTTACTCTCTCATTTTTGAGCAGTGCATTTTGTGCTGTGTTTGGGAATAGAGGACTGGGGCAGCAGCACTGAGCAGTCATCAAACAAACGTGTGTCATTAACACATGAATGTGAGCTTTCCCCCTATCAAAGCCAAAGGTTTCACATAAGTCACTTCCTTGGCTGCTCAACTGGTGCTTGAAAACAGGGAGACACAAAGTGACGGAAACCACTAAGGAATGCTGTTTTTATTTTTTATCTTGATCCAACCCCCCCCCCCCCTATATTTTAGACTCAAATATGTGAAATGAGTTCTCTGTACAACCAAGCTGGTCCTGCCAAGGCTTGTTGTGTCATGGTCTTTACTTGCATTGTGACACTTCTGCATTTGTAATGGAAAAATCTAACTGCAAGTAGCAGGACGGAAAGGCATCAACGGACGAGATGAACTGGCCTATCTTGCATGCGGTGACAGAATATTTGGCCATATCACAGTGTGGCGCCCAGCCATTGGCTGCACTGTCTCTTTCACACGCTAAAGAGGTCTTACAACACCTCGTGTCAGCCACGGCAACGCGTGTCATCGTTGTTTTACCTGTGCATCCTGGTACCGCCAATCCTGCTGTTTAACCCCTTCGCTGCTAGGCCTTTTCCCCCCCTGTGCTAAGCCTTTTTTGGGCTATTTGGGGTAGTGCGCGCTTAGGCCCCTGTAACTTTTTGACCACATAAGGTATCCACGCCAAATTTGCGTCCTTTTTTTCTAACATCATGGGGATTGTAAAGGTACCCAGGGTTTGTGGATTCCCCTGGAGGGGACCCAGAAATTAGCCAAAATACAGCAAAATTTTGTTGTTTTTGGGAAAAATGCGCAAAAGGGCTACAGATGAAAGCGTCTTGTTTTTTCCCTGCAAATGGCATCAAAAAAGGGGTTGTGGTGCTGAAATCACCATCTTCCCAGCTTTCAGGGACAAGCAGACTTTTGTCAGAAAACCAACTTTTTTTTACACAGTTTTGGCATTTTTCTGGGACATAGCCTATTTT
Organism: Calotriton arnoldi; assembly: GCA_963921515.1. NCBI lineage: Eukaryota > Metazoa > Chordata > Amphibia > Caudata > Salamandridae > Calotriton > Calotriton arnoldi. The sequence continues at coordinate 82,774 of CAWUFW010021530.1, forward strand.
TGCTATTTTTTGTGCTTTCAACCTCCTTCCAGTTAATGGTAGAAATGGGTATAAAACCAATAATGGATCCTGAAAAGCCATACATTTCTGAAAAGTAGACAACATTCTGAATTCAGCAAGGGGTCATTTGTGTAGATCCTTAAAGTTTTCCTTATAGAAACTAACAGTTAAATGAAGGAAAAATTGAAAATTAGTTGAAAAAAACAGCCATTTGTGTCAATGTTTTCACCTGTAACTTCTTCTAATTATGACAGCTATTTGAAAGCAATACACCGTTATATCCGCTGGACCTTTCTGGTTGTGGGGATATATAGGACTTCTAGGTTCACCAAGAACCCGACGAACCCAGAGCCAATAACTGAGCAGCATCTTGCAATGGTTTTTTATTATGTACCGGGTATATAGCAATTATTTTGGGAAAATGTATACATGGAAAAATTGTTATGAAAGACACCTATGTATTTCTGAAATGGGAACAAAATGTAGATTTTAGAAACAGTAGATATTTGCACATTTCCGAAATTGGGAGTACCCATACTAGCATGAGAATTATAGGTCATTTTTCAAAATGACTTATTTTTTACACATTGTCTTTCATTTGGAAGGCAGAAATGCATCGAAAGTCAATAGGTAATAACAGTTGCTCTACAATTCTGTGTTACCCTAAGTCTCCCGATAAAAATGGTACCTCACTTGTGTGGGTAGGCCTTGTGCCCACAACAGGAAATGGCTCAAAATGCAACGTGGACGTACCACATTTTCACAATGAAAAATTACCCTTTTTTTGAAAAGTGCCTAGCTGTAGTTTTTGAACCCTAGCTCTGCGGGCACTTAGGGAAACCTAGCAAACCTATACATTTTTGAAAACTAGACACCCAGGGGAATTCAGGACGGGGTGACTTGACTGGCTCTCACCAGGTTCTGTTTACCCAGAATCCCTTGCAAACCTAAAAATTGGTAAAAAAACACATTTTCCTCACTTTTCTGTGGTGGAAAGTTCTGGAATCTGCGCGGATCCACAAAATTCTACCCACCCCGCGTTCCCCAAGGTCTTCCGAAAACAATGGTACCTCACTTGTGTGGGTAGGCCTAGTGCCCGCGACAGGAAGCAGCGCAAAACGCAACGTGGACGCACCACATTTTCACAGTGAAAAATGACCCTTTTTTTGCAATGTGCCTAGCTGTAGTTTTTGAACCCTAGCTCTGCCAGCACCTAGGGAAACCTAGCAAACCTATACATTTTTGGAAACTAGACACCCAGGGGAATCCAGGATGGGGTGACTTGACTGCCTCCCACCAGGTTCCGTTACCCAGAATTCCTCGCAAACCTAAAAAAGTGTCCAAAAAACCACATTTTCCCCACATTTCTGTGGTGGAAAGTTCTATAATCTGCGTGGATCCACAAATTTCCACCCACCCCGCGTTCCCCAAAGTCTTACGAGAAAAATGGTACCTCACTTGTGTGGGTCGGCCTAGTGCCTGCGACAGGAAACGGCGCAAAACGCAATGTGGTCACACCTCAATTTCGCAGTGAAAAATGACCCTTTTTTGGCAAAGTGCCTAGCTGTAGTTTTTGAACCCTAGCTCTGCCGGCACCTAGGGAAACGTAGCAAACCTATACATTTTTTAAAACTAGACACCCAGGGGAATCCAGGATGGGGTGACTTGACTGCCTCCCACCAGGTTCTGTTACCCAGAATCCCTCGCAAACCTAAAAATTATCAAAAAAACCACATTTTCCCCACATTTCTGTGGTGGAAAGTTCTGGAATCTGCGTGGATCCAAAATTTCCACCCACCCCGCGTTCCCCAAAGTCTTCCGAGAAAAATGGTACCTCACTTGTGTGGGTCGGCCTAGTGCCTGCGACAGGAAACGGCACAAAACGCGACGTGGTCACACCTCAATTTCGCAGTGAAAAATGACCCTTTTTTGGCAAAGTGCCTAGCTGTAGTTTTTGAACCCTACCACTGCCGGCACCTAGGGAAACCTAGCAAACCTATACATTTTTGAAAACTAGACACCCAGGGGAATCCAGGATGGGGTGACTTGACTGCCTCCCACCAGGTTCTGTTACCCAGAATCCCTTGCAAACCTAAAGAATTGTCCAAAAAACACATTTTCCCCACATTTCTGTGGTGGAAAGTTCTGGAATCTGCGTGGATCCACAAATTTCCGCCCACCCCGCGTTCCCCAAAGTCTTACGAGAAAAATGGTACCTCACTTGTGTGGTGCGGCCTAGTGCCTGCGACAGGAAACGGCGCAAAACGCAACGTGGTCACACCTCAATTTCGCAGTGAAAAATGACCCTTTTTGGCAAAGTGCCTAGCTGTAGTTTTTGAACCCTACCTCTGCCGGCACCTAGGGAAACCTAGCAAACCTATACATTTTGGAAAACTAGACACCCAGGGGAATCCAGGATGGGGTGACTTGACTGCCTCCCACCAGGTTCTGTTACCCAGAATCCCTTGCAAACCTAAAAATTGTCCAAAAACACATTTTCCCCACATTTCTGTGGTGGAAAGTTCTGGAATCTGCGTGGATCCACAAATTTCCGCCCACCCCGCGTTCCCCAAAGTCTTACGAGAAAAATGGTACCTCACTTGTGTGGGTCGGCCTAGTGCCTGCGACAGGAAACGGCGCAAAACGCAACGTGGTCACACCTCAATTTCGCAGTGAAAAATGACCCTTTTTGTGGCAAAGTGCCTAGCTGTAGTTTTTGAACCCTACCTCTGCCGGCACCTAGGGAAACCTAGCAAACCTATACATTTTTGAAAACTAGACACCCAGGGGAATCCAGGATGGGGTGACTTGACTGCCTCCCACCAGGTTCTGTTACCCAGAATCCCTTGCAAACCTAAAAAATTGTCAAAAAACCAAATTTTCCCCACATTTCTGTGGTGGAAAGTTCTGGAATCTGCGTGGATCCACAAATTTCCGCCCACCCCGCGTTCCCCAAAGTCTTACGAGAAAAATGGTACCTCACTTGTGTGGGTCGGCCTAGTGCCCGCGACAGGAAACGGCGCAAAACGCAACGTGGTCACACCTCAATTTCGCAGTGAAAAATGACCCTTTTTTGGCAAAGTGCCTAGCTGTAGTTTGTGAACCCTAGCTCTGCCGGCACCTAGGGAAACCTAGCAAACCTACACATTTCTGAAAACTAGACACCCGGGGATTCCAGGATGGTATGGCTTGCACTGGATCCCCAACCTTTCCTTACCCAGAATCCCTTGCAAACCTCAATTTTAGCTGAAAAAATCACATTTTTCACACATTTCTGTGTGGAAAGTGCTGGCATCTACGTGGCCTCACACAAATTTCCTACCACCCAGCGTTCCCCAGGTCTCCCGATAAAATGGTACCTCACTTGTGTGGGAGGCCCAAGTACCAGCGACATGCAAGGACACAAAACGCTTTGAGGCAACATCAACATTGCCTATCAAAAATGTTTTGGGCCCTTGCCTGTTGTCGGTTACTTGGGCCTCCCACACAAGTGAGGCACCATTTTTATCGGGAGACCTGGGGGAATGCTGGGTGGTAGGAAATTTGTGTGAGCTCCGGTGATGCCACACTTTCCCACACAAAATGTGTGAAAAAGTGATTTTTTCAGCTAAAATTGAGGTTTGCAGGGATTCTGGTAAGGAAACTTTGGGGGATCCACGCAAGCCATACCTCCTGGAAGCCCCCGGGTGTCTACTTTTCAGAAATGTGTGGGTTTGGTAGGTTTCCCTAGATGGCCGCCGAGCACGGGGCCAAAGACCCAGGTGACTCCCTTGCAAAACCAGGTGGTTTTGAGATAGGCAATTTTGATGTCGCCTCACTACGTTTTGGGCCCTTGCCTGTCGCGGGTACTTGGGCCTCCCACACAAGTGAGGCACCATTTTTATCGGGAGACCTGGGGGAACGCTGGGTGGTAGGAAATTTGTGTGAGGCCAGTGATGCCACACTTTCCCACACAAAAATGTGTGAAAAAAGTGATTTTTTCAGCTAAAATTGAGGTTTGCAGGGGATTCTGGGTAAGGAAACGTTGGGGGATCCACGCAAGCCATACCTCCCTGGAAGCCCCCGGGTGTCTACTTTTCAGAAATGTGTGGGTTTGGTAGGTTTCCCTAGATGGCCGCCGAGCACGGGGCCAAAGACCCAGGTGACTTCCTTGCAAAACCAGGTGGTTTTGAGATAGGCAATTTTGATGTCGCCTCACTACGTTTTGGGCCCTTGCCTGTCGCGGGTACTTGGGCCTCCCACACAAGTGAGGCACCATTTTTATCGGGAGACCTGGGGAACGCTGGGTGGTAGGAAATTTGTGTGAGCCCGGTGATGCCACACTTTCCCACACAAAAATGTGTGAAAAAAGTGATTTTTTCAGCTAAAATTGAGGTTTGCAGGGGATTCTGGGTAAGGAAACGTTGGGGGATCCACGCAAGCCATACCTCCCTGGAAGCCCCCGGGTGTCTACTTTTCAGAAATGTGTGGGTTTGGTAGGTTTCCCTAGATGGCCGCCGAGCACAGGGCCAAAAACCCAGGTGACCCCCCTTGCAAAACCAGGTCATTTTGTGAAAGACCATTTTGAGGTCGCCTCAATACGTTGTGGGCCCTTGCCTGTCGCGGGTACTTGGGCCTCCCACACAAGTGAGGCACCATTTTTATCGGGAGACCTGGGGGAACGTTGGGTGGTAGGAAATTTGTGTGAGCCCGGTGATGCCACACTTTCCCACACAAAAATTTCTGAAAAAAGTGATTTTTTCAGCTAAAATTGAGGTTTGCAGGGGATTCTGGGTAAGGAAACGTTGGGGGATCCACGCAAGCCATACCTCCCTGGAAGCCCCGGGTGTCTACTTTTCAGAAATGTGTGGGTTTGGTAGGTTTCTCTAGGTGGCCGCCGAGCCCCGGGCCAAAAACCCAGGTGACCCCCCTTGCAAAACCAGGTCGTTTTGTGAAAGGCCATTTTGAGGTCGCCTCAATACGTTGTGGGCCCTTGCCTGTCGCGGGTACTTGGGCCTCCCACACAAGTGAGGCACCATTTTTATCGGGAGACCTGGGGGAACGTTGGGTGGTAGGAAATTTGTGTGAGCCCGGTGATGCCACACTTTCCCACACAAAAATGTCTGAAAAAAGTGATTTTTTTCAGCTAAAATTGAGGTTTGCAGGGGATTCTGGGTAAGGAAACGTTGGGGGATCCACGCAAGCCATACCTCCCTGGAAGCCCCGGGTGTCTACTTTTCAGAAATGTGTGGGTTTGGTAGGTTTCCTAGGTGGCTGCCGAGCCCGGGCCAAAAACCCAGGTGACCCCTTGCAAAACCAGGTCATTTTGAGATAATGTGTTGTTTATTTCTGCAGCGTGAAAATTTTGGCACAATATTGCAAGGAAAATGTGACAGACATTTTGAGGTTTGCAGGACATTGTGGGTACCATAACTTGTTGGGATCCACAAGAGAGATATCACCATGTACTCCCATGGGTGTTTCGTTTACGACAATATCTACAGTTGGTAGGTTATTCTTAGACGGAATGTACACCTTGGCAGACAGACTAAAAAGACAAAGATTACTGCACAGCCATCTATTCCTCAAGCACACACACATACTGGTTGGATTTGGCACGAGGGCAAGTGATGGTTCAGTATATACAATTTTATTAACAAGAGATTTCACAAAAATGAAATGCACTGTCAATAATTGAAAGGACAAAAAACTGAACCAGTGACTCGCAGCTCGTGAGCTGTAAAGCCACGTCAAGGCCCCAACCGCTTTACAGGCCATTCACACACCTTTCATACGTGATACACACAAGACCATTCACACCACCAGGCACGAAACAAACACATTACAACATTCACAAAAAGGGACAAGGTACACCCTGCTTGAGAAAGACAAAAAAAAAATATTACTGCACAGCCATCTAATCCTCAAGCACACACACACACTGGTTGGATTTGGCACGAGGGTGAGTGATGGTTCAGTATATACAATTGTATTAACAAGTGATTTCACAAAAATGAAATGCACTGTTAATAATTGAAAGGACGAGAAACTGAACCATTGACTCACAGCTCGTGAGCTGTAAAGCCACGACAAGGCACCAACCTCTTTACAGGCCATTCATACACCTTTCTTACGAGAAAAATGGTACCTCACTTGTGTGGGTCGGCCTAGTGCCTGCGACAGGAAACGGCGCAAAACGCAACGTGGTCACACCTCAATTTCGCAGTGAAAAATGACCCTTTTTTGGCAAAGTGCCTAGCTGTAGTTTTTGAACCCTAGCTCTGCCGGCACCTAGGGAAACCTAGCAAACCTATACATTTTTGAAAACTAGACACCCAGGGGAATCCAGGATGGGGTGACTTGACTGCCTTCCACCAGGTTCTGTTACCCAGAATCCCTTGCAAACCTAAAAAATTGTCAAAAAAACCACATTTTCCCCACATTTCTGTGGTGGAAAGTTCTGGAATCTGTGTGGAACCACAAATTTCCACCCACCCCGCGTTCCCCAAAGTCTTACGAGAAAAATGGTACCTCACTTGTGTGGGTAGGCCTAGTGCCTGCGACAGGAAACGGCGCAAAACGCAACGTGGTCACACCTCAATTTCACAGTGAAAAATGACCCTTTTTTGGCAAAGTGCCTAGCTGTAGTTTTTGAACCCTAGCTCTGCCGGCACCTAGGGAAACCTAGCAAACCTATACATTTTTGAAAACTAGACACCCAGGGGAATCCAGGATGGGGTGACTTGACTGCCTCCCACCAGGTTCTGTTACCCAGAATCCCTTGCAAACCTAAAAATTGTCAAAAAAACAAATTTTCCCCACATTTCTGTGGTGGAAAGTTCTGGAATCTGCGTGGATCCACAAATTTCCGCTTCACCCCGCGTTCCCCAAAGTCTTACGAGAAAAATGGTACCTCACTTGTGTGGGTCGGCCTAGTGCCCGCGACAGGAAAGCGGCGCAAAACGCAACGTGGTCACACCTCAACTTCGCAGTGAAAAATGACCCTTTTTGGCAAAGTGCCTAGCTGTAGTTTGTGAACCCTAGCTCTGCCGGCACCTAGGGAAACCTACCAAACACACACATTTCTGAAAAGTAGATACCCGGGGGCTTCCAGGGAGGTATGGCTTGCATGGATCCCCAACCTTTCCTTACCCAGAATCCCTGCAAACCTCAATTTTAGCTGAAAAAATCACTTTTTCACACATTTCTGTGTGGGAAAGTGTGGCATCACTGGCCTCACACAAATTTCCTACCACCCAGCGTTCCCCAGGTCTCCCGATAAAATGGTGCCTCACTTGTGTGGGAGGCCCAAGTACCCGCGACATGCAAGGACACAAAACGTTTTGAGGCAACATCAACATTGCCTATCAAAAAATGTTTTGGGCCCTTGCCTGTTGCGGTTGCTTGGGCCTCCCACACAAGTGAGGCACCATTTTTATCGGAGACCTGGGGGAACGCTGGGTGGTAGGAAATTTGTGTGAGCCCGGTGATGCCACACTTTCCCACACAAAAATGTGTGAAAAAAGTGATTTTTTCAGCTAAAATTGAGGTTTGCAGGGATTCTGGGTAAGGAAACGTTGGGGGATCCACGCAAGCCATACCTCCCTGGAAGCCCCGGGTGTCTACTTTTCAGAAATGTGTGGGTTTGGTAGGTTTCCCTAGATGGCCGCCGAGCACGGGGCCAAAGACCCAGGTGACCCCCTTGCAAAACCAGGTGGTTTTGAGATAGGCAATTTTGATGTCGCCTCACTACGTTTTGGGCCCTTGCCTGTCGCGGGTACTTGGGCCTCCCACACAAGTGAGGCACCATTGTTATCGGGAGACCTGGGGGAACGCTTGGTGGTAGGAAATTTGTGTGAGGCCAGTGATGCCACACTTTCCCACACAAAAATGTGTGAAAAAAGTGATTTTTTCCAGCTAAAATTGAGGTTTGCAGGGGATTCTGGGTAAGGAAACGTTGGGGGATCCACGCAAGCCATACCTCCCTGGAAGCCCCCGGGTGTCTACTTTTCAGAAATGTGTGGGTTTGGTAGGTTTCCCTAGATGGCCGCCGAGCACAGGGCCAAAAACCCAGGTGACCCCTTGCAAAACCAGGTCGTTTTGTGAAAGGCCATTTTGAGGTCGCCTCAATACGTTGTGGGCCCTTGCCTGTCGCGGGTACTTGGGCCTCCCACACAAGTGAGGCACCATTTTTATCGGGAGACCTGGGGGAACGCTGGGTGGTAGGAAATTTGTGTGAGCCCGGTGATGCCACACTTTCCCACACAAAATTTCTGAAAAAAGTGATTTTTCAGCTAAAATTGAGGTTTGCAGGGGATTCTGGGTAAGGAAACGTTGGGGGATCCACGCAAGCCATACCTCCCTGGAAGCCCCCGGGTGTCTACTTTTCAGAAATGTGTGGGTTTGGTAGGTTTCCCTAGATGGCCGCCGAGCACAGGGCCAAAACCCAGGTGACCCCCTTGCAAAACCAGGTCGTTTTGTGAAAGGCCATTTTGAGGTCGCCTCAATACGTTATGGGCCCTTGCCTGTCGCGGGTACTTGGGCCTCCCACCCGAGTGAGGCACCATTTTTATTGGGAGACCTGGGGGACGCTGGGTGGTAGGAAATTTGTGTCAGCCCGGTGATGCCACAACTTTACCACACAAAATGTGTGTAAAAGGGATTTTTTCAGCAAAATGTCAGGTTTGCAGGGGATTCTGGGTAAGAAAACGTTGGGGGATCCACACAAGCCATACCTCCCTGGAATCCCCGGGTGTCTACTTTTCAGAAATGTGTGGGTTTGGTAGGTTTCCCTAGGTGGCCACGAGCCCCGGGCCAAAACGTCATGGGACCCCCTTGCAAAACCAGGTCGTTTTGTGATAGGCCATTTTGAGGTCGCCTCAATACGTTGTGGGCCCTTGCCTGTCGCGGGTACTTGGGCCTCCCACACAAGTGAGGCACCATTTTTATCGGGAGACCTGGGGGAACGGTGGGTGGTAGGAAATTTGTGTGAGCCCGGTGATGCCACACTTTCCCACACAAAAATTTCTGAAAAAAGTGATTTTTTTCAGCTAAAATTGAGGTTTGCAGGGGATTCTGGGTAAGGAAACGTTGGGGGATCCACGCAAGCCATACCTCCCTGGAAGCCCCCGGGTGTCTACTTTTCAGAAATGTGTGGGTTTGGTAGGTTTCCCTAGGTGGCCGCCGAGCCCCGGGCCAAAAACCCAGGTGACCCCCCTTGCAAAACCTGGTCGTTTTGTGAAAGGCCATTTTGAGGTCGCCTCAATACGTTGTGGGCCCTTGCCTGTCGCAGGTACTTGGGCCTCCCACACAAGTGAGGCACCAATTTTATCGGGAGACCTGGGGGAACGTTGGGTGGTAGGAAATTTGTGTGAGCCCGGTGATGCCACACTTTCCCACACAAAAATGTCTGAAAAAAGTGATTTTTTTCAGCTAAAATTGAGGTTTGCAGGGGATTCTGGGTAAGGAAACGTTGGGGGATCCACGCAAGCCATACCTCCCTGGAAGCCCCCGGGTGTCTACTTTTCAGAAATGTGTGGGGTTGGTAGGTTTCCCTAGGTGGCCGCCGAGCCCCGGGCCAAAACCCAGGTGACCCCCTTGCAAAACCAGGTCATTTTGAGATAATGTGTTGTTTATTTCTGCAGCGTGAAAATTTTGGCACAATATTGCAAGGAAAATGTGACAGACATTTTGAGGTTTGCAGGACATTGTGGGTACCATAACTTGTTGGGATCCACAAGAGAGATATCACCATGTACTCCCATGGGTGTTTCGTTTACGACAATATCTACAGTTGGTAGGTTATTCTTAGACGGAATGTACACCTTGGCAGACAGACTAAAAAGACAAAGATTACTGCACAGCCATCTATTCCTCAAGCACACACACATACTGGTTGGATTTGGCACGAGGGCAAGTGATGGTTCAGTATATACAATTTTATTAACAAGAGATTTCACAAAAATGAAATGCACTGTCAATAATTGAAAGGACAAAAAACTGAACCAGTGACTCGCAGCTCGTGAGCTGTAAAGCCACGTCAAGGCCCCAACCGCTTTACAGGCCATTCACACACCTTTCATACGTGATACACACAAGACCATTCACACCCACCAGGCACGAAACAAACACATTACAACATTCACAAAAAGGGACAAGGTACACCCTGCTTGAGAAAGACAAAAAAATATATTACTGCACAGCCATCTAATCCTCAAGCACACACACACACTGGTTGGATTTGGCACGAGGGTGAGTGATGGTTCAGTATATACAATTGTATTAACAAGTGATTTCACAAAAATGAAATGCACTGTTAATAATTGAAAGGACGAGAAACTGAACCATTGACTCACAGCTCGTGAGCTGTAAAGCCACGACAAGGCACCAACCTCTTTACAGGCCATTCATACACCTTTCATACGTGTGACAAATACAAAACCATTCACACCACCAGCCGCGGGCCCATCACATTACAACACTCACACCAGCAGACAGCGCCATTCAAGGGCCCATCACTTTCACACGCCCACATTCCTAACACAGCAACCACACAAGCTGATGGATTGCGTGGCGTGTCGCTCGGCTAGCAGTGTGTGTAGTGACCAGCAGCAAGTCACTACTCACACACTGCCAGCCGAGCGCCAGTCCACGCACACCGCCAGCCAAGCGCCACTCCACGCACACCGCCAGCCAAGCGCCACTCCACGCACACCGCCAGCCAAGCGCCACTCCACGCACACCGCCAGCCAAGCGCCACCCACGCACACCGCCAGCCAAGCGCAACTCCACGCACACCGCCCGCGCCACTCCACGCACACCGCCAGCCAAGCGCCACTCCACGCACACCGCCAGCCTAGCGCCACTCCACGCACACCGCCAGCCAAGCGCCACTCACGCACACCGCCAGCCAAGCGCCACTCCACGCACACCGCAAGCCAAGAGCCACTCCACGCACACCGCCAGCCAAGCGCCACTCCACGCACACCGCCAGCCAAGCACCAGCCTACACACACCACCATCACATTTAGGATTTTTTTATACAAAAAAGAAAACACAAACAAATTGCAAATAGATACAAATCTACTAACACAAAATCAGAAACTAAATACATTGCACTAATGCCAACCTTGAAACAGAACAACTATTCTTAAACATTACAGACCAGGCAGTTCACTTTACCACTCATGGTTGCTCCCAATAATTCTTTTGCTTGTGGTACGCTCTATAACAAGCAGGCACACACAGCCCAGGGTTAGAAGGACACTCAGGGCAGTACATACGAGTCTCCTTCCGCGTACCTCTTCGCCAACAGACTCTACATCTCCTAGTGGGAAAGTCTTTTGAGGGTGTAGGAGGAATGTGATCAGGAAAGTGGCGATCTTTCAATCGAGCCACATCCTCCACCACTCTAACTCTAGGAACACTTGCCTGTTCCACAACAACAAGGCTGCCTATGACAGACTGCTGAAACTGAACAAAAGTCAACTTTGACGCAGGAGAACACTCCTTGAACACAACAAAAGCATTGAAAGTTGCTAAATTGAAGAGATGGATGGCCAACTTCTTATACCAAATGTAAGCCTTACGAATAGCAGTGTAAGGTTCCAACCTCTGATCTACTCTATCAACACCACCCATGTGCTTATTGTAGTCTAAAATGCACACAGGTTTGCGCACTTCAGCAATCTGACCCCAAACAGCCACAGGTGAAGTACTCTCATCATGGATGGTAGTCAGCATGTACACATCCCTCCTGTCCACAAATTTCACAGCTAGCAGTTCCTCACTACGCAAGGCACTGCACTGTCCCCTCTGAAGTTTTTTGCAAACAAGCTCTTTTGGATAACCTTTACGGTTAGAGCGGATTGTGCCACAAGCAAAAGTGTCCACTTTGAACAATTCCTTAAACAATTGCACAGCAGTGTAGAAGTTATCAAGGTACAAATGGTGGCCTCTGTTAAACAGTCCTCTAGCAAGATCCCACACAATTTTCTCTGAAACTCCAAAAGTGGACGGACAACCAGGGGGTCAATAGTGGAATCCCTACCAGTGTAAACACGCAAATTGAAAACATATCCTGTCCTACTCTCAGAGAACATATACAGCTTAATTCCATAGCGTGCCCTCTTGCTAGGAATGTACTGCCTAAAAACCAAAAGGCCCTTGAACAGGACCAAAGACTCATCAATAGATATTTCTTTCCCTGGAGTATAGATCTCTGAAAATCGATCTACAAAGTGATCAAGAACAGGCCGAATCTTAAAAAGACGGTCACATTCAGGGTGATCTCGTGGCAACGCCAAACCATTATCAACAAAATGCAGCATCCGAAGCAAAAGTAAATACCGATCACGAGTCATAACTGCAGGAAATATGGCTGTTGCCATCAAGGGACTGGTAGACCAATATGAACCCATGGACGGCTTCCTTATCAAACCCATCAAAAAGTCAAAACCAAAAACTTCTTCATCTCTTCCAGATTTGTGGGACTCCACCGGGTAGCTCTAGAATGGGGCCTAAGTCTGGCACTGTTGTCCCTCAAAACTGTTCAGCATACAAATTAGTCTGCTCAACAATCTCACCCAAAAATACATCATCCATAAACAACTGAAAATACTGTATAGGCAAATAATGTTCACAATCCACTCTACACCCTGCATAACCACTAAAGGCAGGCAACACCGGCTGCACCATGTTTGGATCAACCCAGAGTCCAGCACTTCCAGTAGGAAGCCTAGCAGCCCCAGGCTGCAATCCAGATGCCTCTTGCACCATCGGCACAGTAGTATCCTCCTCTAAAACAGGCACTTCATCTGCACTGAGAGTACCTTCATCATCCGATGATTCCATGTGGAGAGAAAACTCACTGCCTGAATCTTCCCCTCCCTCCTCTCCCTCAGACGCACTGTCAGTCTCATAATCCTGCTCAGAGGAAGATTCAAGAAGCAAACCAACCACCTGCTGAGCAGTAATTCTACGGCTAGCCATAATGCTTACTAATAAAGGTTACTTGTCAAACAAGTCAACAACAACAAACCCTTTGTAAAAAAAGAAATAAACAAAATGTAGCTTTATCACAAAGACCTATATACTCCAACACTATACCACTCACGTGACAGAAGCAGCTAGACTCACCACCACCTACTCTGCACAGACACAGTAAGGATCAACAATATCCCACTAAAAAGAAGAAAAAAAAATTACACATAAGACAATGCAAAACATCGCAAAGAATTTCATGCTCTGAACACTAACAAATATGCTGCCATTATGACACCACTTACAAAAAAATTCATTCATGCATGACAATAATACTCATTTGGAGTACACACAACAAAAATATTTTTCTTACCAAATAAATGCAATTACGCAAAACTGCAGAACAACCACTGCCGAAACCGCAAACAGGAATCAAAAGCTTTACACTAGAATAACAAGCATTGGCATAGCCAATAGGTCTTGCCTTTGGGACCTTATAAGTGTTTAGCCATGCAACAGTTGGTGTTGTTGCACCAAGGATATTGTGCTGCATAACTAAATACTTATAAGGCCCCAAAGGCGAGACCTATTGGCTATGCCAATGCTTGTTTCAATTTGCGTTCAACCATGCAACACAGCAGTAGTGCTGCTGTAGACCATGGCTATAAAATCACTGACAAAGCCAATAGATCTCAGATAGGCAAGACCTATTGGCTTTAGTTAGTCCGTTTTGCCAATGCCTAATCATTGGTAGCTCAGCCAAGCAGTGAATACACAGGACTGTAGAGACCAACCTGTTCCCAAAGAAATGGAGGACTGTATTTCGCATGCATGCCCATAAATATCTTACGAATCCCAAGATGAATTAAGAATCATGCGCACATTCTCTCCGCTTAACTCCTCGGCAATGCTTCCCCTTCCCCCCCCTACCCCCCATCAACCCCGCACATGCACGGAATTGTGAGCTTATGCTTAAAATGTTAAGGAAACACTACATGTCCCATAAAGCAATGTACTGGAGGCTAATAAGTCTGGACTGCTTTAAAGTCACAGGTGACATGGGGCTGTTTTGGCTGCTTTGTTGGGTGCATTCTAATTAATGGAGGCTTTTGTTCGCAAAAGGCCGGCATCATTCCATTGAACATGGATGGAAAGGTGTTTTCAAATCCATCGCTCCCAAGGTGTGTCACACATCTGAAGGAAAAGGGCAAGCGAGGTGGATGGAAGCAAAGCTTGACTTGTTAACCAACACTGCTAGGCATTTGGGGACTTGCAGTTTTGTTTTGCGATGCATTTTATAAGTCTCCATTTACTTTAATGTTTTCTGCTCATTTGTATCCCGCCCCATGAGTTTTATTTACAACTTGGCGTACTCGATGGAGCATAACAGAAGCAGACAGAGTCCACACAAAAAAGATAGTTATTTACCATCAGCCTAGCCCGGTTGGAGTCTGCAGTATGTTGCGGCAGCAGACAGCCCGAGGAGCCCACATAAGATCTGGTTTGCATGCCCACTCTGCTCAAGCTGCAGCTTATCACTGGACTCAAAATCTGCACCTCCAGTTTAAGTTTACAATGTGTTCCTCTAAAACAGATAATTCTACAGAATCCACTACTGTGTTTGAAAATCAATGGTTAAATTATTTTACTTTTTTTTTTTTTTTTTAGTACGCCACAACAGATGCTTCTGAAAATAAATACATTTAATATTATCGGGGAACACACTAATAAAAACGAAGCTTTATTTTCAAATTCACGGTCACTTGCGACAAGCTATGGACGTGGTTTATCCTATCTAAAATAAATTCACTTAAGCGCCATGTGTTATTCAAGTGCTCTCAACTGGAAATAGTATGAAATGCATCCACTAGTAGAACTGCAAAGATTCATAGCATATTGAAATAAACATTTATTAGACCAGTTGTAACGATATGCAAGGCAACTTTACGGACCAAAACATTAAAAAAGCATTGGCAAAGCTACGGCTGAAAGTTAGGGGAAAAAGCAGTATGATATGGCCAGCGCTAGCCGTGTCATAGCGCTTATTTCTGACAGGGTGGAGGGTGATAGGAGAGGAGCAAGGATTCAGGAACAACAGCGGCGCAAAGTCATGACCGAGAGGGAGCATGAACAATGAATGGGCAAGGGACGTTGAAACTGCAAGCAGCTACGGGACAACGGACCTAAAGAGGATTAGAGACTACAATGTTCTCCATACGATCTGGCGGTGGCGCTGACTCCAGGTCGGCTATTGTGATCAGCCATCAAATAATTCATGGCCACTACTGACGTATCACACAGATTTGTAGTCACATTGTGGGGCTGGAAACGAGACACCAGATTCAACTTTCAGACACACCGTAGAATGCAGGAACAAGACTAAAACATGCGCGCAAATCCATAGACGACATGCCAAGGCGCCCCTAGAGTACAACAAGCGCGCGCGAAGCATTGGCCGCGCGGGCGCCGAAATGAAAGTGATCGCGATGCACTTAATTACCTGTGACAGAAAAGACAGATGGCGGCTGCGCGCGTTCACGCGCACATGCACGCAAGATTGAGGCCAGCAAAAGCCTCTGGTAGCACTTTGAAAACCCCCTTACTAAAAGTCGAGCAAGCAGCGCATGCGCTGCTCTAGGCTCGACCTAAAAAGGAGAAAAAAAACATTACAATCACATATGCAAATAATGCACCAGTCCACACACAATCCACCAGCCAAGCTAAGGGGTAGGTGGGCCAAAGAGTATAAATAAAATATTCACCCCCGTAAAAGGGGAGCAACCCTTGCCCTTTTGGCCACTCCCCAACACAAAAATTAAAAAAACCCTGGTGTCTAGTGGCTTCTGCCCTCCTTGGGGGCAGATGGACCTAAAAACATCTGCTATTCTGCCACCCAAGGGGTCACTCTCCACAAATAAATGCCTGGTGGACTAGTGGGAAGATACCTTTATCTTCCGCACACGATCTCTCACTACTCAACTCTACTCTCAACTCTATTCACAACTGGATGTTAGCTCACCAACTCATTCTGAATCCCGCCAAAACTGAATTCCTCCTCCTCTCTACCTCTCTCTCACCTCCTCCTGTTCAATCTTGGATGGATCAGCTGAACCTACTCAACAACAAACCCATCATTGTCGACAGCGCTAAATCCCTAGGTGTCATTCTTGACAAAAGACTCAACCTAATCTCCCACATCAACTCTATTGCTAAGAACGCACGTTACCAGTTGCGCCTTCTATGGGGGATCCGTCGGTTCTTCCCGGAGAAAGACTTAAAAACCTTGGTACAATCTCTGGTTCTCTCAAGACTGGATTATTGCAATTCTCTTCTGATGGGCCTACCCAAATCCCACCTCTCCCCTCTCAAATCCATCCTCCATTCAGCAGCTCGCTTCATTTCAGGGTCTAAACGAAGCGACCACGTCACTCCTATCCTGTCCTCTCTTCGATGGCTTCCGATCGAGGCAAGATCTATTTACAAAACTGCCTGCATCACACACAAAGCCTTACACACGTCCCTCCCTCGTTACCTGGCGAATAAATTGAAATTGTCCGGTGGCTCTCGCCCTTCTCGCAATGCGGAAAAGCTTCTGCTTGAGCCCCCTCCGTCTTCAAAAGGGAAAGATCGATGGCGCAATCCTTCTCAGGCAATGCGGTGAGAATCTGGAACTCGCTTCCCCCATTGCTCCGTGCCACCTCCTCTACCCGGATCTTCTAAGCTGACCTCAAATCTCTTCTCTTCCAAAGACACTTTCAGAACTAATACTTTCACTCTCAGCCCCCTCTAGGAAGTTCGCTCTTCATTGTAAATTTGTACTTTTTCCTGTACATTCCTCACCCTTGCGTGCTGTGCTGGATCTGTGTACCCTTTCACGCCCTCTCTACTCCCTCAAGGAAGTTCTTCCACTATAGGAAATTCTGTACTCCATGCCTATAGAAGTGCCTTCCCAGTGTGTTCTGCCACTTATTGCAGTATTATACCTCTATTTGTATTTTGTATCTCGTGTATCATGCACAATTGTCACTTTTTCCTCATGTAATGTAACGCTTGCTTTTGTATTATGCTCACTTGTAACCTTCTCATCATGTAATGTTACTGAAGCGCTCTCACACCTTCGGGTAAAGCCCCGCGCTATATAAATAAAACTGCCCCCCCCCCCAGGGGGGCAGAGCACCAAAAACATAAGGCCTCCAAAAGGGGAGCGACCCTTGCCCAAGGGGCCGCTCCGCAAAACAGTATTTTCTGTGTTTTAAAAAATTCCCTGATGTCTAGTGGGCATTCCTGCTGCACGATCGCATGATCGTGCAGCAGGAATGCACAAAAGAGGCATCGAGGGAAAGGAAAGGGTTTTCCTTTCCTCGATGCCTCTTCTGTTTCAAATCCCCCTCCCCGGAGCCAAAACTAATCTTATTCGCCGACGCGCTGGAAGCAAATGGCTTCCAGCGCGTCGGGGAACAAAGGGAAACCCCCAATGACGCTGCGATTGAGGGGGGGCGGGGGAGGCAGGGGAAGCCCTCTTCCCCCCAAAAAACCCGATGATCGGATTCCCACGGGGAGCGCCAGCGCTTCCCCGTGGGTGGTCTTATGACGAGCTGGACTCGTCATGAGCACACGACCACTGTGTGCCATGACGAGTCCAGCTCGTCATGAGCATCGAAGGGGTTAAAGGCTTCATCCAAACGTGAAGTGCTAGGCAAGTGCAAAGGAATCGACAGGCCAGGGTGCACTTCTCACACCTGTCATGGTGTTACACTTATCTTGCTGCTGTCTGTACCCGTGGTGTCTGACAGTGACACCATAGCCGAGCTTCCCAATCCTTGACACTGACACCATAGCTGAGCTTCCTATTCAATGACAGTGGCACCATAGCCAAGCTTCCCATTCCCTAACAGTGACACCAGGGCTGTGCTTCCCATCCTCTTCTTGTCTGGCGAAGGTCTCAAAGTTCAACAAGGTTAGAATGGGAGGGAGGGCTTTTAGCATTGCTGCTGCCAAGCTATGGAATGATCTACCACTTGAAATTAGACAATGTAACACTCTGTCTTTGTTTAGGAAAAGGATCAAAACGTGGCTGTTCCCCAGAAATTGATCCTTTGTTTCTGAATGCTGTCTACTTGGGTTCAACCCCCGCAGTTTTTTTTTACGTTTGCTTGCGCCACATTCTACAGCGCCAGGGTACTCGTAGGGTGTTTGTTGCGCTTTATAAATGCTATATACAATACAATACAATTCCCTGACAGTGACACCAGCACCAAGCTTCCCATTCCTTGACAGTGACTCCATAGCTGCACTTCCTATTCAATGACAGAGACACCATAGCCAAGCTTCCCATTCCCTAACAGTGACACCAGGGCTGTGCTTCCCATTCTCTGACATTGACACCAGCACCGAGCTTCCCATTCCCTGACAGTGACACCAGCACCAAGCTTCCCATTCCTTGACAGTGACTCCATAGCCAAGCTTCCCATTCCCTAACAGTGACACCAGGGCTGTGCTTCCCATTCTCTGACATTGACACCAGCACTGAGCTTCCCATTCCCTGACAGTGACACCAGCACCAAGCTTCCCATTACCTGACAGTGACACCATAGCTGAGCTTCCCTTACCGTGACAGTGACACCAGCGCTGACCTTCCCATTCCCTTACAAAGGCACCATAGCCGAGCTTCCCTTACTGTGACAGTAGCACCATAGCCGAGCTTCCCATTCCCTGACAGTGACCCCACCGCTGAGCTTCCCATTCCATGCCAGTGACACCATAGCCAAGCTTCCCATTACCTGACAGTAACACCATTGCCGAGCTTCCCATTCACTGACAGTGACACCAGCGCTGAGCTTCCCATTCCCTGGCAGTGACACCATAGCCGATCTTCCCCTTCCTGACGGTGACACCAGTTCTGAGCTTCCCATTCCCTCAAAGTGACACCATAGTCGAGCTTCCCATTCCCTGACAATGACACCAGTGCCGACCTTCCCATTCCCTGACAGTGATACCAGCACTGAGGTTCCTATTCCCGGACAGTGAAACCAGCGCAGAGCTTCCCATTCCCTGACAGTGACGTCATAGCAGAGCTTCCCATTACCTGACAGTGACACCAGCGCCAAGCTTCCCATTCCCTGACAGTGACACCGGTAAGCGGCATGACGCGCACCCAATATGGGGTGTATCGTTATAATAGCACAATTGTTTGCACGTTTTTAAACTTAAACTTATGGCACTCTTTAAACTTCACCGCATTTAGTAACCGCTGTCATTAATAGAAATACTTGCACTATTTTCTTAGAGACATTTCCCGCCACCCGTGGGTTAAGGTTCCCTGACCACTTCCCCCGCCACTTGTGGGTTAAGGTTTGGTTACACCATCCTGATATCAGTTCAGTGGTATTCTTCTTTTGGATTAAATTGATATCAGCCTATATTTTAATTGCAGATTATCCCCAGATGAAGGCTTAACAGCCGAAATGCATTGGGATTAACGAAGTGTGTATATCAGCCATACTGCATTCTGGGAATCGTAGTTTGAACTTCCCGAAGATGAAGATATAATATTGTGATGCAACAATAATCATTAAAAATTGAATTCAACGGATGTTGAGTGTTTCTTTGAATAAGGAAACGAAAAATTGAAACCTTTTTTAAGGACCACCGCTGAGCTTCCCATTCCCTGACAGTGACACCATAGCAGAAATTCCCTTTCCCTGACAGTGGCACTATAGCCCAGCTCCCCATTCCCTGACAGGGTCCCCTGCGTCGAGCTTCCCATTCCCTAACGGTGACACCACTGCTGAACTTTCCATTCACTGATAGTGACAGCAAAGCCGAGCTTCCTATTACCTGACAGTGACACCATAGCTGAGCTTCCCATTCCCTAACAGTGACACCATCTCTGAGATTCCCAATTCTTGACACTGACACCATAGCTGAGCTTCCTATTCAATGACAGTGACACCACAGCCAAGCTTCACATTCCCTTACAGTGACACCAGGACTGCGCTTCCCATTCCCTGACATTGACACCAGCACCGAGCTGCCCATTCCCTGAGAGTGACACCAGCACCGAGCTTCCCATTACCTGACAGTAACACCATAGTCGATCTTCCCATTACCTGACAGTGACACCATAGCTGAGCTTCGCATTCCCTGACAGTAACGCTAGTGTTGAACTTCCCATTCCTTTAAAGTGATACCATAGCTGAGCTTCCTTTTCCCTAACAGTAACGGAAGCGCCGAGCTTCCCATTCCCTGACAGTGACACCATAGCCGAGCTTCCCATTCCCTGACAGTGACACCATAGCCGAGCTTCCCATTCTCTGACAGTGGCAACATAGCCGAAATTCCCATTCTCTGACAGTGGCAACATCGCCGATCTTCCCTTTACCTGACAGTAACACTATAGCTGAGCTTTCCATTCCCTGACCGTGACACCAGCGCAGAGCTTCCCACTCCCTGAGAGTGACACCAGCGCCGAGCTTCCCATTTCCTGACAGTGACACCTGACGCGTAATTTCTGCAAATCCCCAGGACCTGCGCGTTTTGGATGACCTAAACTGAGGGCTTGTTGTCCAAACTGACTCCAAACACCCCCCACAGGATATGTCAGCTGTTAGACCAGCTAGCTCTACAGTGCCATTACCACCCTCCTGTATCCTACAGTGGTGTAGGCAGTTTCTGGCAACCACTGAACATGACAACCCTGATTCCTCAGGGATCGTGGAAAACAGTACAGTACTTTTCGCTTAGTCACTCGTGCTTACTTAGTCTCAGAAAATACACAGGATGGCGATTAGGACGTTTTCAATAAGTATTTATTGGTCCAGCGACAGTCTTGTATAAAACATATTTGCTGCGACAATCAGGAGACAGAAGCATACGAAAGAAATCGCAAGAACCAATATGGTAAATAGTAGATACATTTCTACCATAGTGCTAAGAAGATGAACATATACAGTTCAGATATGACAGTAGTACTTGCATACTCCTATAATGTGCGCCCTACGTAATTTGCCTAAATGTACCTAGCCTAAATATGTAGGTGTAGCATGTATATGTACATATATGTATGCATATAGCCAAGAATCCCTTATGGATACTCCAACCTCCTCACCTGATGATAGAGAATGAAGGACCCTGTCTCTGCTCCAAGGATGACACCCCGCAAGGGATGCCAGACCGCTGTGTGTCGAAGATTCAGCATGCAGGACCCCGTCTCAGCGTGGAAGGAATTCTCCTCTAATTTGCAGGGGGGAATCAGGGTCTTATATACTAGAGTGGTCACTCCAGGGTTTCTTCTAGAACCGATATGTTTTGTAAACAATCATAAATGCTTTGCAAACAATCATAAATGTTTTTCAAAACAATGCGATCATGCACAGCTGGCCTGTTGGCCAAGGATGAAAAAAGTGGTGACCCTTATACAGAATAATTATGCAGTACCTGAGGACATGTTTATGTGCGTCAGGTACAGGGATTATGATAATATACCAAGAGCCTGTTCACAAAGAGACAGAGCAAAGTACTAGGTAAAAGGTCACCATTCAGAACCGTTATCGTCGTGTGGATGGGACAATGTATGTAAAAGGGGCATACATGACAGGACTAGCCTAAAGGACATGACACCCACTCCTCATCAAAAGGTCAACAGGGTCAGCTATGTAATAATAAAGCTAAGGCCAAAAAAAGCACAAAAATCATTTATAATTAAAATACTAAAAGCACTTTAAAAGCCTGTTAAAATGTCCATAAAAGAAACACAAATTCAAAGTCAAAAAAGCCCTCTTTCCTAAAAAACGTTCAAAACGCCCTCTAAACTTGTATATGTGGTTATTATTACACTGAGCACCTTGAAAAGCCATTATGCTCAGTACAGCAGAGAAGGAGAAAAATAAAACAAAGTCAGTTTCGACTTTCAATTTGGTAAATGTTTAAAATATTGCTGAATAGTTCCCTGCACAGGGAAGGCCAGATTGTTTATGAATCCCGTGCTGCAGACTCAACATCGCTGAACATTGCATCCGCTGGTGGCAGTCCCTCCAGCACTTCCAATATCATGTCAAGTGAGCAAAGATGGTCATCTCTGGTTCCCACAGCAGCCGCCGGGAAAGATGCCTGCACGCCTGGAACCGATGCCTGTACCTCCGGAGCAGAGCCGATTTCCCTTCCAACAGGAGCGTAAGCATTCCTTGGAGGCTCTAAAAATGCCGTCATCAACATGGGAATAGGCCATGGACAACTGTACACGTGGGCCGGCAAAGGCTCCAGGAGCATGTCTATGTCCGGTGGCGCAACCGATGGGAGTGTCAGACACAGGTCCAACACGCATCCAAATCTGCAGAAGAGGCAGTGGAACACAGGCAGGACACGGTCTAGCCAGACTGGTCGAAAAGACAGGAACCAATGCTCACTCAGCTCTCGAAGTTGCGGCGTACCCAGGTAAAACACCATACGCTCACGACAATGGATTTTTGCTCTCAACTCTACCTGTGACCTACAAGGAACTCAAGTCCATTATTGTTTCAATAGTCCTTTTGGAACTTTGTTCGTCCTTTGCGACGTCGTTCCGTTTTAGAACTACCTACAATGACTCAATACGCTACTCTGCCCTGAGGAAGCCTGTAACAAGGCGAAACTCGTTGGCTGCGTTTATCTGTAGTCTGTGAAGAAGAGTTTGATTTAAGGAAAAACAAACACAAGCAAAGGACCTACTCGTCTTATTGCCTCTTGTTGTTTTATTGGATAATTTTCTTATGTATACTCTGTTTTGTTGCCTCTCAATTATGCTTAAATAAAAGCACCCCAATATGCCAGCACTGGGACCCATGGACAGCTCTGTGCCCCATGGACTGTTCTACCAAAGCACCGCAATTCTGAGCTTCAAGCCCCTGTGGTGTCAGTCCCGAGTCCCAAGCATTACACTCCCATGCACCTCAGACCAGGCCTGCAGCAACACTGTTTCTATCAGTACGAGTCCAGTGCATCACGGATATTTCTGCGGCACAGCATCCCACCTCTTAACTTTCTCCCCCGAGGCTTGTTTTTAAGTGCCCCTCCCTGCAGCAGCTGCTGCAGGCTTCGTCACCCCCGGAGAACTCGTCACTCCTAATAACAGTGATTAGTCCTCGGAGGGGGACTGACTCGGCAACTGCAGCTCGAGCGGAAGGGACGTGAAATAGCCCGTCCTCCCCTCCCTTCGTGGAGCAGAGAGGACAAGGGCCCTCAAGCAGAGGGGGAGTGCAGAGACCCAGAGAGGGTACATGCAGCCCGCGAGAGCGCCTGTCCCAGCAGTAACCGGGCCCCGACATAGAAGAAGGGTTCAAGCGCCGCCTTGAGTGAGACCGCAGACTCCCCGACTCAGACACAAACAGAGTGAGGGACGCAAGGGCCCCACCATCACACACACAGTCCTTAATTTAAAACAAAAAAAAGAAAGTAAGTGCCAGGGCCCTTCTCAGGCGGCCACTGCAGCTTGTGCCACCCATTGCCTCTGCCAGCGGTGCCAATGCCAATGCCAGCACCAACACCTCTACTAACAATCCCATTCACAAATGTGACAAATTCAATTCGGACTATTCCAGGATACCCAAAGCTATAAGAATGGTCTGAGGCAGGTATTATTAATTTTAAATGTACATTAAATTGTTAAACACTGGGTGGTTGTATTCACATAAAAATTAGACAAACGGTGCCACCAATCGCTGGACTGTCATAAATGCCGGTGTTGAATTTGGTGCCAGTGCCAAGCATGGCAAACACCAACTCAAATTAAGTAAGCATATCAGACACCACACAGAGGCACCGAGGGAGGAATCTCTCTACATGCCAACAATTTGTGACTAAAAGGAGGTAGGCTTGTCAGGTGGTCTAAAATGGCAATTGTTGTGTGGGTGGGCCAAAAGACTTGCGTCTTATGCATAGGCCTTGCACTGACGCGTATCCCAGACCCACCACAATAACATGCGCAGGACATAGGCGTACTGCTTAAACAAAGCCTTTTATTAACAACCCCCACTAACTTGCACATGTAGGGGTTTATCCAAAACACACCTCCATCACTTCACATGTTGGGACCACCCACCCACATCCCAACACAACATTCCTTGTCAACCCTGACCGAACAAACAAAGTGTACCACAACTAACTAAACCGGAAACGAAAAGAAAACCAAAAACACAAACCAAACCAACACAATTCCTGTTCATGACTGCAGGCCACAATCATCTAATCTGTTCTCGGCTCCCTGTTTTGGTCGGCCCCTTGCCTATCAGGATCAGTTCAGCACAAAGTCTTTGAATCTTGTAGAGCCAACTAGATGTGGTCTGAGATGGTACCTAGCCACCCCCCTTTGACGAACCACCAGACTGCCCTTATCTAGCTCTTCTCATTGTAGAGAGACTCCTCCAGAGGCATCTACACCTAAACCGGCTCCCGTGCTACCCTCATGAGAACCAGAAGTTCTGTGAACCTGATTCCCAGTATCTGCCTCGGATGAACATCCAGTGGAAACTGTAGTAGGACCTCCTGTGTGACCCATCTAAATGTCTTCGTCACCTCCAGTATCCTCCACATGGGAAGACTGATGATCAACACCGAAGTGTGGCCCTGTGGCATGTATCGTTTGATGAAAAACTACATTCCTGGTGATCGTGTCATCACCTCTTTGTATTGTGATCATTGTCCCCCGAACAGCACTGACCATCCATGGATTAATTTCAAATGGCAGCTGAAACTTGCCCCCCCGGATGTCAATCCCGGACAAGAACCAGATCTCCAACCTGTAGATGCTTCAGCCAGGCCCTCCATTTCACAGATGTTTTGCCGTTCTGCACTTTACGCTGGCGTAATGCTTCTGCCACCCCATCTCTAACTGCCAACGGCTTCACAGGGGTGAGGAATGGTGTTGCCCACCATCCTATTCATGCACAGTGCACTGGGGCTCACTGTGGTTGTGGCATGTGACGTAAGCCTATACTCTCGTAGGAATGCATACAGTGCACATTCCATATTCTGGTTATTGGCTAGCACAATCTGTATGACCTTATTTAGTGTTCGCATGAAGCGTTCAGACTCTCCATTAGCCTGAGGCCATCGAGGAGTGTTACTCCGGTGACGAATACCTCTGGATTTCAGATAGTCCGCAAATTCCTGACTGAAAAACGGGGGGCCATTATTCCTACAGAGTTCACACAGCAAACCTTGAGTATCCATGATGTTCTCCAAAGAGAGCACTGACAAGTGGCCATTGAACCAAGGATTTCAACCTCTGGAATACCTTGAAAAATCATCAATTACAACCAGCATGTGCCGCTCATCAGGTAGACTTACAAAGTCAGCTCTAGCTCTGTGCCATGGAAATGGGGTACTGCCCTCCATGAGAATTGGTGCAGGGGGATCTGCTGGGCAAGCATCCGGACACAGCGGGCAGTGGCGCATGATCTTCTCAACCCTTTAATCAAGTCCAGGGAACCAAACCTTGCACCGAAATCTGGATTTTGTTTTGACTACCTCTTTGTGAGCTGTGTGGATTAGATCCACCAGTTGCTTCTGCAACTGTCCAGGTATCACTAACCGGGGTCCTCTTAACAAACAGCCTTCCGGAGATGCTGCCAGCTCATGACGGACGTGGTGCAGCGACAAGAGGGTCTGCCATGCCTCAGTAGTTCGATGGGACAAACCCTGAGTCAGCGCCTTCCAATTCCCTAGTGTCACAGTCGATAGGGCCACCTGGAGACCTTCGTCCACTCTTGTTGCATCCACAATCTTGTCCAATGAAATAGGCAGAGGACGGGACTGTTCAACCACAAACTTCACATAGTCCTCAACTTTCTCCACTTCGGACTCCTCACAAATAGAGGTTGGCCTCGCTTGTCTGGAGAGATAGTCTGCAGGATTTTGTGCCCCAGAGAAACAGTACTCCTGCAACTGGAGAGCCAATTTCTCGATTCTCTGAGGCAGCTTGGAGGAGGAACCGGTGAAAAGGGGAATAAGTGGTTTGTGGTCCGTGTGTACTATAAATGGGTGACCATAGAGATATAAGTGAAGGTGTCTGCATCCCCAATGAATACCTATTGCCTCCTTCTCAATATACGAGTATCAATGCTCTGTCTTGATCAAGGCAGGACTGGCATTCGCTATGAGGGCCCATTGAACATTGTCCTGTTTTTGCAATAGTACTACTTCAAGGCCAGTGAGGCTGGCATACACCAAGAGTTCTGACTCATGGTGAGGATAAAATTAGGCTAATGTGGTGTTTTCCAAAAGGGTTTGTTTAGTTTCTTGAAATGCCCCTTCTTGGACAGGCCCCATACCAAGACAGCATTCGCCCTTGTCAATTCCCGGAGGGGGCGAGTGAGGGTGGTTAAGTTCTGAATAAAGTGACCACAATATGTCACCATCCCTAGAAAACTGTTCACCCCTGTGACAGTGGTAGGAGCAGGGGCTGACTGAATGTCCTTGACTTTTGCAGGATCAGGCACGACTCCATTCTCAGAAAAACGATATCCAAAAAAACAGATCCCCCTCTGAAGGAACGCACGAGAGTGAGCCCATTCTCCAAAAGTCCCTGAAACGTCGCCCTAAGTCTGTCGAGGTGTTCTTCAAGGGGCGGCATGCACCAAGATGTCATCACTGACATTAATGACACCCGGGAGTCCTGCCAGCCCCCACCCTGGATTGTAGTCTGAAATACTTCAGCAACTGGATACCGCGAAGCTGAGGCGTTTATACCTCCTCAGACCCACATGGGTGGAAAATGTGGTGAATGCTCGGGATTCGGGAGCTCACATCAACTGATGATATCTGGCCCATAGGTCAATTTTGGAGAACCACCTTCATCCAGTGACGTCCACCACAATATCATTGACTGTGAGTGTCGATTTGGCTTAGGTAAGGCATGGATTGGCCCAATGTAACAGTGCTAAGGCTCCAGGTCCAGACGGGGTTCCAATAGATTGCTTCTTGTAACACCCAGACCTGTGGGCCCCCTTACTAACTAACATCTTTAATGCTATTGGCAAGTTGGGCCCACCAGAGTCCTGGGCAAAATGTATAATAATCCCTATTTATAAGAAGGGTGATAAGGCCCTACCGAATAATTATAGACCCATCTCCTTGCAGGATAGCACAGCCAAACTAATCGGCCGGCTCTTATTGAATAGGCTAGAGGAGTGTGTAGAAGACAGTGATGCCCTTATAAAGACACAATATGGATTTAAAAAAAGGAAAGGTACAGTAGACCAATGCCTTAATTTAAGTATGATAATTGCCAAGTATACGGTGGCAAAAAAAGGCCAAATTTACATGGCCTTTATGGAATTCTCGGCGGCCTTCAACTGTGTCTCCTATTCAAAGTTATGGCAAATAATGGAAGACATGGATATAGATACATTCATTATTGATTTCATCCGACAGATTTACTCTCACGCCACAGCCTGTGTGCGTTATGGGAAGAACGGAGAGTGTACTAGGTCTTTCGGAATCTGCTTGGGAGTTAGACAGGGCTGTGTCCTGGCCCCGTTTTTATTTTCATTATATACAAATGGGGTGCAGGCAGCGTTGACAGGGGTAACAAGAGATGTGCCGTACTTTAGTTCTGTCCCTCTCCCAATATTCCTCTACGCAGATGATGCGGTGCTCATAGCAAGAACTGGGAGAGCACTGCAAACATTGATAGAGGAGTACACAAGACTCATGCACAGTTTGGATCTAGGGGTCAATAAGTCAAAATATTATGTTTTGGTAACACTGGCACTCCCAAAGAAACTCCCAAATTTTAGATTAGGTTCAAGCAATATGAAGGTTGTGGACACATTCTCTTACTTCGGCATCTTATTTCACCGAAAGTACACCTGGAAAAATATGTTAACTAGCAGAGAACTCCAAATGGAGAAAAGCATAGCAGCCATTTATTCCTTGTTAAAAAACTGGGATCTAAACCCATTCCCAAAATACTGCAAGTGTATGTACCTAAAGCTACCTCAGTAGCCACATATGGGGCAGAAGTATGGGGCTTTGCGGAGATTGGTCTCCTGCAGCAAAAAGAAGATGCTTTTCTTAAAAGGTTAATAGCTCTTTCAAGCATTGTTCAAACTATATATGTCATACAGAGCTGGATGTCCCATACCTCTCAGATACGATCGGCCTCGCACCAATCTTACTGTGGCATTCCATATGGCGTAGAACTACAGTTAGCCTGAACCGGATCACATTGAAGGGTTGTTTAGAGCTAGATTCAGCTAACAGGATCATGTGGCTAAAGCATGTTAAGCACACTTTGAGGGATATTGGTTTATTAGATCTTTATGAGAACCCCACTAACTGTGTGTCCATCTCTAAAGCGAGGATTCGTTCATTTTTTTCTCCAGAAAATGAAGTCAGAAAGAAAGGAGGCCACTGGCAATAAAGAAACAGTGAAGCTATATTTAATTTCCCCTCAAAATCCCCAACTTATTTATTCTTATTTAGCCACTGTGCCTATTCCCCAGTCTAGGTTTATTTTAACGAGGTTTTGATTAAATTATATCCCTTTGATGTTGGGTTATCCCAGTAATGTGTATTCTGTAGACGTCCTGACATTATGTCCCTGTGACGGGAGGTCTTTACACGCAGATTTGCACATTCTTTTTTTCTGTTCTTCCTATACTGTCCAGAGGAAGAGTTTTATAATTCTCATTTTACGCAAGTTTAATTTTAGGAGATGTCAACCTGCACTTTACTTTTTTCAAACGTTGGGTGATCCTCTGGTTTGCTACTCACTGGCGTCATTCCTCTGGGCTGCACAGAAGAAAAGGCGAGCCGGGACATTTTATGAAATCTGTTTTAGAGTTTCTTCTATCCATTTTTAAGATTTGCTGTTCATGTAATTTTAACGATTGGTTTTAGGGACGAGATAGTTTTTTAATAATGTAAGATGATTTTTAAAGTTACTTATTGTTCTTCTTGCCGGTTGATAAATTTTATTGTATCTGAATTCTAAAATGAATTTGTTCGCTTCTGTACATTATATGCTATGAAATATAGCGAAATAAAGGAAATTGATTATTATTATTAAGACTGTGGGTGTCAAATGTCTGTCATGTCTAGTCGCCATGTTGCGCAAAAGCATGTCCATCCAAATTCTAACCTCTTCAGGTTTCTTGGGTTTCCAAGCCACCACTATCTGAGACACCCATGGAGTATGGCTTTTGACTTTCTCAATAATATCAGCTTGTTCCATTGTTCTTCCTCAACATTGGGATGTAGGTGAAATGCCACATGTTGATGTCGCAGGGCAACTGGTTGGACTGAATCATAAATATGGAGGTGTATCATGCGACTCTTTAAGCATCCAATGCCCTCAAATAAATGTCCAAATTCAGCCAGCATGGCTTAAACATTAAACGAATGCACACTGAACACATAAGGCACTAGCTGGAAGCGCTCTGCCATATGGCAACTAACCAGCATCCCAGTACCTCCTTTTGTGACATACACTTTGGCTCGTGTTGTGCAGGCCCCATGGATGACATCCGTTGTGAATACGCCTGCCAGCAGGAGGGGCGATGACGAGCCAAAAGTATATACCTGTGTTTCTGTGGGAAGGTCTGTAATACTGTCTGTGCCAAGATATTGTTTGAGGCACACGTGTCGATCAGAGCCGGGATTTGGTGACCAGCAATGGTAAGTATGCATCGCCGTGTACATCATCTGTGTCGCTCTTCTGGTTGCATGGCATGTATGACGTGCTCTGTGCCATCCAAATCATCATAGTCCATGTCCCACTTGTCTTCCTGGGTCACTAGGATGTCCATAGCATTCATTGATTGAGGCTTCTGCACCTATTGCGATGCAGTGGAGCAACATACCTTGGCGAAATGATTGAGTTTGTTGCATGCGGAACACCTTTTCCCTTGTGCTGGATAGTCCTTCTGATGCGGGTAAGGGCCTCCACAGCAGTGACACACCTTGAGATTTGCAGCTGACTTGGGACGAGCCCTTTTCTTCTCCATACCAGCTTTTGTGACAAAGTTGACTGGTTCATATTTAACAGGTCGTTGTAGGGCCGCCTCCATGTGTGCGATGTGTGCTTTGGAGAGTTCTTTAGAGCGGTCCATAGTGAGCATGTTAGCCATTGTCATTCCAGGAACTTGGAGGATGTTCTCCCTTAGTTTGGCTGAGGAACAGCCCTGAATGAATTGAGCCTTGACCTAGTCATCAGCATCTGGCAGTGTGCTGGCCAAATACTTTAAAGGAGCATAAAGCGAGTCCACAGATTCCTCTGGCTGCTGCCTGGCCTGACAAAAGAGAAACTGCTCATAGTAAGGATTTGCAAGTGGTGTAAAATGGGCTGTTAGGGCTTGTTTCAGTGTACTGTACGTGAAAGGTGGGCCAACTTTCACCACTGACTTTGCAATCTTGTGGATGACAGCTCTCCAAAAATATAGGCGCATGGGGCGCATTCTGTCATTGTCCAATGTTACAGCAGCAAAGTAAATTTCCAACAGTTCCATCTACACCTTCCATTTTGCTGCCTGCGAAGACGGGGGTCCAGCTACCACAAACGGCTCAAGGACTGGGACAGACGCCATGGGACCCACTTGCTGCTCCCCGACAGTGCTGGAGGTGGGAATCTGGGAGAGAGACAGGCACAACCCTGCGACAGGCCATACTGTTCCTCCCAACAGTTATGGAGTAACAAAGTCTGGCTCACTACCAGAAAAACAATTTGTAACCAGGGCCCCAACATAAGGTGCAGGGAAGACACCAAAAACAGTTGTAGCCAGGAGTAACCGGGGACTGTTCCACACGCAGGCATCACCACATCCCTCGTGACCCAGATGGACTGGTCTTGAGAAACCTCTTTCATGTGACGTGGGCATGACTTAAGCTCCCCCAAGGCCGGCTGAGCAAGGCTGGGTCACCAGCTGCGTGGAACGGGGTTGAGGCACAAGGCTGAGGGAGTCTGTGTGGGCATGGCACCGCCAGAGCAGCCTTAGAGTGGGCAGGGCCTGCCACTGCGGGTGGCAAAATCAGAGCTCGGCCTCCCGGACGGCCACTCACACGTGACACCTCCCAGTCCGGCCGGATGAGATGGGGGCAAGACGCTGACCACCCACGAGCCAGAGAGGTGCCTGCAGCAGGGCTGGCGTGGCCACACCCCAGAGGGGCCACTGGAGCAGGGAGGAGAGCCGGCACAAAACAGCTGGGAGCGCTCCAACAGGCGGCACGGCACAAAAGGCAAGGTGGCCACACCAAACAGCAGGCAGGTAGAAAGCTGTGAGCAGATCAGTGGGCGAAGCGGCCACAGGGGTCAAAGTACTCTCCTCGTCATCAACTGTTGGGGAAGAGGGGCAGCACACACCACTGACAACTGGGTTGTGTGAAAAAGGCTGCTTTATTGAGAAAGGTGCACATTACAACATAACCTGGTCCTTTGCCTTACAAAACGATATCCTCACTATACATCATTACTCACCTAAGATCAACTCCCCCCACCCCTAAAAGAGCCCTCCCCCAATGACCTCTTCAAACTTGAATAACATACGTGCATCAGAGCTGCTCAACTGAAAGTGGGACCTTCCCCTTTTTCTACCTCAACTACCATTTGAACCTCATTGAACTTCCTACCTAACGTTTTAACTTCCTATGTCGTCCAGGTGTGAACTTCCTACCAGTTCCCCTTCAGCCTGAACTGCTGCTGACAAACAATAAACTTGTGTAAATCCTGGCAACT
Organism: Calotriton arnoldi; assembly: GCA_963921515.1. Classification (NCBI taxonomy): domain Eukaryota; kingdom Metazoa; phylum Chordata; class Amphibia; order Caudata; family Salamandridae; genus Calotriton; species Calotriton arnoldi. The sequence continues at coordinate 114,440 of CAWUFW010021530.1, forward strand.
TCTCAGCCGACCCCTGGTGTACCAGAATCAAGCGACAAGTGAACACATAGCTCCCCTTTGTGCACCTGTGCCAATGGAAACGACCCACCTAGGGGAGGATGGTAACCCCCCAAAATTATTTGGTTTACAAGCCTATTCTAAAGGCGGAGGGGAGGGAGGTGGACAAAAAACTAGCGGAGTGTGCCAGCCACCGTGTCACCACGTTAAAATGGTGGCTGGCACACAAAATTGGGGCACTATACATGTTGGGCTATAACATAGCCCAAATGTAGCCCAACCCGCTGTGCAGTCAGGACTGCACCACTTCCCCAAAGACCCCGGGGGCAGACCTCCCTCCGGTCGGCTGCCCCCCAAGTCCCCATTGTGTGGGTGGGCCAAAGGATTGCGGCCTGCGCGTAGGCCTTGCACTGATGCGTATCACTGACCCACCACAATGACATGCGCAGGACACAGACACAGTGCTTTAACAAACCACGACGTCTGGACCTCGTGCCTTTTATTAACAAGCCCCCTGCATGTGACAGCCAAAACCACTAGCATACACATGCTAGGGAGATGTCCAAAACACCCCTCCCGCACTTCAGATGTTGGGACCACCCACATCCCAACATAATAGTAATTAGTGCAATGTTAAAAACACAGTTTGCGGAGATTTAGTAACTCCGCACTCCGTTTGGACTGCGAAGATTTCCAAAACTCCACCTACGCAGCGGAGCAGGGTTCAGCGGTGCAGGCCGAGACTTACCTGCCACCCTGATCGATGTCTCCTCTGTCCTGCTCCTGCTGCTGGGCCTGGCTCGACTACTTCTGCTGCTCCGGGAGAATTTCAGGAAGAACTGCAGTGCGCATGGCGTACTGCGTGAAGGCATGCCACTACTTCTGCTGCTCCAGGAGAATTTCAGGAAGATCTGCAGTGCGCATGGCGTACTGCGTGAAGACATGCAGGCTTCCTGAAATTCTCCCGGAGTAGCAGAAGTAGTAGAGCCAGGCCCAGCAGCAGGAGCAGGACAGAGGAGACACCGATCTGGGAGGAAGGTAAGTCTGACTCTTTCTTTAGTTCTTAATCTTATTAATTTCTTTACTTAGACTAGGCGGGAGGGTGGGAGGGGGACCGGGGCTTTAACGGGAGGGTGGTGGCGGTGGGGCCTGGGCTTTAGCGGGAAGGGGTGGGGGGCTGGGGCTTTAGCGGTGGGGTGCGGCATGTGGGGGGAGGGGCAGGGCGGGCACTCCGCCAGCCACGGAACTCTGTGGAATTTCACAGAGTTTTCTAGTAACTCAGTGAAATTCCGCGGAGTACCACTACACGAGCTCCGCCCACCCCTAGTTCTTGGCCACCAGCTCTACAAATGGGGCAACAGGCCCCTACTTCACAAGGGGAGCGGCTTTTCAAAAACCTGCATCTGGAATAAGAAGGGATACGACTGGCGCAAAGGCGGATGTCACAGTAGCCGAGGTGGAGGGGGGGTGGAGGTCATTTTGCACGTGCAAGAAACACTGGGGGAAGCAAGGAGGTGCTCTGTGACCCAGTGGACCTTGTTATGCCATATAGCAGGGTCCCGTGAATAAAGAAGGATAACAGTTGTCGCCCTGCCTTGGTACGGAATCGGCATTACGCAGACATTGGTTGCAAAATTAAGCCTCGTCCCTCTGGAATGATTACCCAAAGTAAGTCAAGGGACTGAGGCTGTAAAAAGTGTTAAATCGATCAGTGTACCACCTACGGGTGGGTATATTTGTGCTGTGATTAATGGGTAACAAAACTGAATTTTTTCTCCACAACTGACTGTATATTATGTGAGAGTGCGGACAGTTGATTGGGAATGGAGGTCTGAACTAAAATGGCATAATAGAAACTAACATTTTTTAAACGTTTTTTATATAGCGCAAACTCGACCCAAAGGTATTGGAGCACTTTACGTGAACACCAATTACATTACACATTTTTGGTAGGTACGGGAATATTAAGTGATTTACCCAGAATGTGGGATGTTGAGCCGATGCAGATACACAAATCTAGTACCCCAAATCCAAAGTCGTCAGCTTTGGCAGGCAGTTACGCCACATCCTCTCTCTGAGATGACAACATCACGTGACGCAGGTCAGAGGGGCAAGGGGCAGATATATTTCTTTATCATCACTCATACTATTAGCCTCAAACAGAGCTCTCTTGTTTCTCGTGGCCATGCGAGTGTAGGTCTGCCAGCCCTGGCGTTTGCAAAGTGGGACTTCTAGATCTAATTAGCCCATTGCAAAAGCAGGACTCAAGTCCCATAATGCCGAACGAAAACCTGGACTGGATGAGTTAGCCAGCCCTCACTCACGGCTTGGGAAACGTTAGAGCTCCTTTCACATTATAAAGCTGAGAGGAGGCTTCTATCAGAGGAGAGAAAAACACACCCGGCCACTCACTCGGCAAGTGAAGGCCACACGGAGCCTTCTCTTGGTCAGGATGCTGGGAGAGTTGAGGGAGCACTGGTTTTCAGCTCTGACAGGGCTCTGCAGGGGGTGCTCAGAAAACTCGTACCAGGGTGAAGAAGTGGAAACAGTTCTCTGTGCTCTGGTTCAAACAGGGCACGAGTCGGGGGTACACGCGGATGGACGGTGTCCACCCACTATTTTCACAGGGTGGACGCCGTCCACCCTGCCAAGACGTTGGGCCCCACTAAATGTGCTGAACTCGTCCCGGTGCAATTTGCAAACACCGGGACACATTCAGCAGGCCTGCACGTTGTTGTCTGCTTTCGATCCACAACAACGTGCAGGCGGGGAGCGGGCTTTCTTAGTTCAGACTCCTGCTGGGCCCATAGCAAAGGCCGAATCTGAGGGGTCATCAGGCCTCCTTTTGTCGAGTCTCCTGGCTAGGAGCAGTCAGGAGCCTCACACCTAGAAGCAAATGCAGCAGAGGGTAAACAAAGGTTAGCACTTCACTCATACTTGAGAGGCAGCTTTTCACTTTGTTCAGTCCCTGTCTAGGAGATATGCATGCACTGTAAGAATGTCAGATGTGTTGGTCTCTCCCAGTATTTACACAAAATAAATAGCATTTATATAGTGCTTCCTACCCCTGAGGAGGCATTGTAATAATTTAAATATCACTATTTTTTCTTTTAAAGCACTATGGGTAGAGGAAGTTTACGCTGACAAAAGGCAACATTGTGGGGGGCGTGGCCAACTAACATGGCCGATCGGACGTGTTCCTGATCGGCTCCGTCCTAGGCCCCGTTTAATTCCTGTAAAAAAGGCATACTTACTGTTTTTTTTAAGGAGTTTGCACAGTCCCCTGGGCAGCGGGATGCCGAGGAGCGGCGGAGGACCTATGTAAGGTACCTTCGCGTGGAGAAAGCCGATCCGGATGCTGAGGACGTCCGGAGCTCCGCTGGGGAAAATGGCACCTCCCGCCGCGGCGGACTCCCGGTAACGCTCTACCCCGATCCCCGGGGCTCCCGTCGTGGCGGCGGCAATCCAGGCCGCCACAGCAGAGAGGGTGAAAGCGCCCCCAGTGCGAATTGAACGCTGCACCGCACCCGGGAGTCGCGGCAAACGCGGCAGGAGGCGGCCTGAAGCGGGCACCCTGCGCCAACAAAATGGCGGGCGCGTCGCACTAAAGAAGAAGCATCCGGCAAAGTGCTGTCTCCGTCTCTGATGGGGCACCGGTCTCTCAGCGGAGTGCTATTCGTCTTCTTCCCAACACGGCATGAGTACAAAAAGCCTTGATGCAGCCCAGCACAGAGAGCCGCATATACCGGTCAGCCGCTATTGAGAGAGTGCAAGCCTCGGGGACAGCGCACCAATAACCCCCAATCAGGCAAGTGTGGCATAAAATGGGGGCGGAAGTGTGTTGGATACAGGATTCGATTTTTCCAGAGGCAGACCCGGCGGCGCTCTGAGGCTCCCCTCCCGATGG
>CAWUFW010021531.1:0-5000 GCA_963921515.1 Calotriton arnoldi
CAGGGGATATTCTCAAGAACGCGTGTTAACTATCGCCAAAATCGCTTAACGCAACTTCTCACATCGCAGTCCATCGTGGGAAAATAACACCGTGTTAACGCAGCATTCACAACCCGGCGGCACCATGCGATAGCCTCACGATAACGCGACAAATGCCGGTGTTAAAATCAACCCAACGCCAAAAAAATGCGAAACCCCAACGCCAAAAAAGTTGCAATGACCCCAATGGCGATACAAAAATCAGCGAAAACCAGGGACAGGCCGGCGATTCCCACGCGCCATGCGTGAGAATGCACCATAAAAGCAGAGAAAAAAAAAAAAGAGAAAACAATGTAACTGCGTACCACCATGGACGCACCCGGACCGAGTGCACAGGACAACGCGAACCCCACAAGCCACACAGACGACCAGCCAGGAACCCCGGGGCCAGAGAAGGGCAAAGAGAAGAGGAAGAGGAAGACGGGGTTCACTCTGCAGGAAAACCGGATCATCGTCACGGAGGTGACCGAACACTACCAACAACTGTACGTCACCTCCACTGTGTCATCTGCAACACAAACGGAAATATGGCAGTCCATCGTGTACAACTTGAATGCAGTCGGAGTGTCGAGGAGGTCAATGGAGGAGGTCAAGAGGCGCTGGCATGACGTCAAAAGCCAAACCGTGCAGAAACTTGCTGCCAACCTGAAGGCAGCAACGGCCACGGAGGTGGGAGTCCTGCGCCACAGGAGGAGCTGGATGAGCTGGAGGAAATGGTGGCCACAGTCATCAGTGCGGAGATGGTGCAAGGAGTTGGGGGTCCGGACACTGCCCGAAATGACCTGACCCAACAGCAACAGGGTGAGTAAACACCAGGGACTGGTGTGACGGGGGGAGACAGGCACAATGGCACACATGCACAATCAAGAATAGCACACTGCACACCCACAATGACTGTGGGACCTGTCCCTGATGGCCTTGGCACACTGCAGCACACAAAGAAACACCAAGTAGGCCCCCGTCCACCATTTGCACAAATGGCCCCCCCTAACCAATCCCACAACCTACCCATGCACATGTGCTGAACCCAGCAAAGCAGCGGCTCTGTGAGCCACACTGACAATGCAAGTGACACTGCATGACCGCTAGCATGGCTGCAGTCAAAATACATGACATGGAGCACGCCACGACACTGAGGTGGCCCAGTGTGGATAACATCCCCAAAGGAGCAGGTCACACTCTGACACAACCACGTGCACATACAACCCCTGACGTCAACAACACATCTGAAGACAAACAATGCACAAGAGTACAAAATCCGTACAGGAGCACAAATTACCCAAGTCGCCAACATCTCAGCACCGTAAAAGCACACAAGTCAAAGGCACACCGCCTCAAAGGGATAAGGGGCCGCTAAATCAGAGCTGCAGGGTTGACTCTCTCACATTGCAGCACACACACATAGCAATCACAGCACATCAACATTGACCACAATGTGGTACAAAGTGCCACACCTACACCACAGAACCGAGGACACAACTGCTGCCGCACGTGTGTAGAAAATGGCCAATCACATCAGGCATAGCAGGAAACTGTCAGATGATAATGTACGAGTACAACCTCACATCCGTCATGTAGTCGGAATGTCCACTGTCCCCCATCAAATACCCAGCTCCTCCAAAACAGTCACAATGTACATTGTCATGCAGTCAGTATGTAAACATGTACAATGCGTGCACATACATGGAACACACTGTTAACCTGCATCTCCCCTTCACATTGCAGAGGGACAATCAACACCTCCTGCAGAGCAGACCAGACATCTCTTCAGTGATGAGGAGGAGGAACCCCTGGCCATCTGCTCCAACACCCTCCAACGGCTCGTGGACAGCCGCCGCACCCCACCTCCAGGAGCAGGGCAGCCCAGCTGCATCAAGGGGATACCACCCCCTGCACAGACCACACAGCAGGAAGCACCCACCACCACGGCTGGCTCCCAGCACCTCACCGAAGAACACATGGCATTCCAACGCCGTGTGTCAGACTGCCAGTGGGGGCTGGCTGAACGGGTGCGGGTGGGTTTTGAGCTCATGGCAGCCAAACTAGATGCCATACGTGGGTGTCTCAGTCCCATCCGTGACCACTTACAGTCCCTAACGGACACCCACAGTCCGCTCCATGCCCTACAACAATCCTTGGCTGACCTCGCTGGATCCATTATTCGGATACAAGAACTGTCTAGGCAGAGAGGCTCCAGTGACGGCAGCACAGAGTTGGCACAGATGGGGAGGACAATGGAGAACATGGAGCAGATGCAGGCAGGAAGGATGGCTGCCACGGCTGAACACCAGCGAGATGTAGCTGGGATCTACCATGCCCTGCAGATCCTCATCTTGCCATTGCTGCCACAGAGCCTGTCCCAGATGACTGCTGCAGGAACTTCGACACACACATCTCCGCCCCCTGATGTGTCAGTGGCACACAGTGATGCAGCCATACCAACTCCACCCCCTGATGAGTCCGTGGCAAACAGTGATGCAGCCATAACACCACCACATACGCCTGGCAAACCTGACACAGAAGACGTATCAGAGGACGAAGATGTGGACGGTAATGACTCTGTGTCAAAAAGGAGTTTGTAGCATTCATCCCCCGCCATATGGCCTGTTCCTGCTTGGTACAGCCCTCTGCATCATGCCCTGGTACTACACCTTCCACTGTCACCCGAAACACTCTGCGACATCACCTGGACCCCGACATGGACTGCCATATCTGCTCTGGTTACCAATGACACAGCAAACAGGTTGCGGACTCAACTCTTCCTCTACCAAATATCTTGTCATCCCCTAAAGGACTCTGTTTGACCCTCCACTGGGCAACCATGTAATGTGGGGTGTGCATGGCCATGTACTGCTCCAGCTCCGACACTCCACAGGATGTGAATAAAACATTCCTAATCAGACAGATGTGTCATGTCTATGTCCAATTAAGTATGACAGTATGGATGACTGTAGGGACATTGATTGCACAAAAAGGTACACCCTGGGAAATGACATCAATGCACATGTTTGACCGTGACACACATGGCCAATTGCATGACTGTGGAGGTGTGAACTACCTGTGGCCTCATTGATCATGAACAACAATCTCGCAACCCCCCAACGTAGTCCCACGTCCATGTATTGAATAGGGCTGTGTGTAAATATGTCAGAGTCGGTAGGAGGCCTAAAGTAGTGTCCCACATCACATGTGACAACAGAACATCTCTTCGCATACCTACACACACTCAACTGTGTGGACACAGCCTGGTTTGATGGAACACATTGGTCCACATGGCAAGAAGTTGGACACCATACTCACATTGCTGAAGACACGTAAGCGCACAGGTCGTCCACCAACTCTCCCAAACACAATGTCTGGCTCACAGAGGTGGAGCTGGCAATAGGGACTCACCCCTAAGTGAAATCCGTCAGTCAGTCCCTCCCTGTGTAGGTACAATGCTCATTGGGGCACACGATTTGGCATGCAAATCAACACTCATCACAGTTGAACACTAGTGAAGCTGCGTAGACTTTATTAGCATGTGCGTGTCAGTAAGGGCAAGACAAGGGCCACAACATGCAGACCAATGCATCATACACTAACAGGCAGCCAAGGAACATGTAGAGGTGCAAGACATGGAGAGGCACAAATGAACACCAACCATGACGGATGCCGACGGTCTCAGCCCACCTTGCCTTGCTGGACGAGTCATGTGGTGTTTGGGGAATGCTCATTGCACCGTGTCAGGGGACACCACTCACAGCCCATGGGATCTGCATAGTCCTGTACCACCGGACAGCGCTGACTGCCTGCCCTGCTGACAGTGAGCAGGTGAAGGAGTCCAACAAGGGCACATGTGGTACTACATTGCCATGTGTGTACTCTCCCTCCAGCGGTGTGTCAGGTTGAGGAACATTGCCAGGCGCCGCTGTCCACTCACCTTGCACAGGTGTGTGTCAACCCGCAGTCCTGCACGCACATGCATTCTGAGTCCAGGCGAATGCAGACATGTCCACTGTCATGGTGGGATATGTGTCCATTTCCCCAAGATGCAAAAGGGTGTTGTGACCTGTGCCATGGGTTACAATCTTTTGTGGCTGCAGGAACGTAGTTACTCGTCCATGAAATCGAGCGCAGCTTCATGGGCAATCAGTTCCAAGAGTACGTCGTTGTCGACTTCAACGAACACGGGGGCGAGCCAATCCATTAGCTGGTCCGGACAGATGTGCTCCGTCCATGCCGTATCACCAATCTGCAACACAGCCCAATAGGGGAGCGCTTCGATGTGGTCACTGCACACGAGGAATTGTGCGATCTCACATGCCCAACTGCCAGCACATATGCCCAATTCCAAGGCATCCCATGAACGGGTATCACGGTTACACTCCTGGTCGTGGTCCAACAGGGGGCGCACACACATGTCATAATCCAGTTCAGCTACCGTTGTGTTGGATAGGCAGACAACCATGGGCCACTCGAATATGCATGATTGGCAGTGGAACCAGGGCTGGACGCAGGTGACGTACGCAAGACGGAAGCTCAGATGGTAACTTATGCGCAACACTGCCAGTGGCAGTGCCCCCAACAAATGCAGCATTCGGTCACGGTACAGTTCCACGTGGCAGGGGTTGTGCATGTGCCCGGGATGTTCTGACATTGCGTTGTTCGCACTCGTAGAACCGGCACTCTTCTGACCTGCGGCTGTTATGTGGATGATATGCCACAGCTCGGAGCAATGAGTCGTATGAGCGTGCAAAGTTTGTACGTATGGGTTGTCCTGTACGTAAGTGTCAAGGCCGTTCCATGCAGGAGTACCTTGGGCAAGGACTTCTGTGTGTGGGGTGTGGATACGTTGATCTTTCATTGGCGCCATGTGTAGGTTGGGAGTCGTCTTCGTCTGCCATGGTATCTCTCTTAGGGGGTGCCTGCCGCATGCGTTTCCAAGGTCGGGGGTGCAGATGTCCGTCCGCCTTCTGTAT